>VNJR01000339.1:0-10042 GCA_008042585.1 Drosophila punjabiensis
AATTACTTAATGTGCCGAGGCATGTTTGCTTAGATTTGAAATATTTTTAAAGGGATTTAACTGAATTTTTTGTCGAGTAAATGAATTTAATTTTTCAGTTAACTGGATTGTCCTATTATTTGCTATTTTTCATGCAGATTTTCGTCGCAGATTAATTACTTAATGTGCCGAGGCATGTTTGCTTAGATTTGAAATATTTTTAAAGGGATTTAACTGAATTTTTTGTCGAGTAAATGAATTTAATTTTTCAGTTAACTGGATTGTCCTATTATTTGCTATTTTTCATGCAGATTTTCGTCGCAGATTAATTACTTAATGTGCCGAGGCATGTTTGCTTAGATTTGAAATATTTTTAAAGGGATTTAACTGAATTTTTTGTCGAGTAAATGAATTTAATTTTTCAGTTAACTGGATTGTCCTATTATTTGCTATTTTTCATGCAGATTTTCGTCGCAGATTAATTACTTAATGTGCCGAGGCATGTTTGCTTAGATTTGAAATATTTTTAAAGGGATTTAACTGAATTTTTTGTCGAGTAAATGAATTTAATTTTTCAGTTAACTGGATTGTCCTATTATTTGCTATTTTTCATGCAGATTTTCGTCGCAGATTAATTACTTAATGTGCCGAGGCATGTTTGCTTAGATTTGAAATATTTTTAAAGGGATTTAACTGAATTTTTTGTCGAGTAAATGAATTTAATTTTTCAGTTAACTGGATTGTCCTATTATTTGCTATTTTTCATGCAGATTTTCGTCGCAGATAAATTACTTAATGTGCCGAGGCATGTTTGCTTAGATTTGAAATATTTTTAAAGGGATTTAACTGAATTTTTTGTCGAGTAAATGAATTTAATTTTTCAGTTAACTGGATTGTCCTATTATTTGCTATTTTTCATGCAGATTTTCGTCGCAGATTAATTACTTAATGTGCCGAGGCATGTTTGCTTAGATTTGAAATATTTTTAAAGGGATTTAACTGAATTTTTTGTCGAGTAAATGAATTTAATTTTTCAGTTAACTGGATTGTCCTATTATTTGCTATTTTTCATGCAGATTTTCGTCGCAGATTAATTACTTAATGTGCCGAGGCATGTTTGCTTAGATTTGAAATATTTTTAAAGGGATTTAACTGAATTTTTTGTCGAGTAAATGAATTTAATTTTTCAGTTAACTGGATTGTCCTATTATTTGCTATTTTTCATGCAGATTTTCGTCGCAGATTAATTACTTAATGTGCCGAGGCATGTTTGCTTAGATTTGAAATATTTTTAAAGGGATTTAACTGAATTTTTTGTCGAGTAAATGAATTTAATTTATTCTCCTTTTATTTGCTTATTTTTTTTTCATGGCCAAAAGTTCCCCTTTGAAATTGTACGCTCTTAGTTATCAGTTTTGCCTTGTTTACAAATCTCAAACCCCATTAAATTTTGCTTTCATTTAGCTAAAAAATAAGATAAAGAAAACTCCTTTCCATTCGTATTTTATTTACCCAAAAAATCATCCGTTGCTTTTACAATTTGATGCCATCAACATGTAATGGAAAAAATGTCTGTTACTTTGGCACTCATTCAATTAGAGAGTCTTGTTTTTTTATATATTTCTTGTTTTATTTTTTTATATGTACACATGATGTCATGTGACCGTCTTTATTATTTTATTCGTTTGACAAATAATGTAATACGTTGGCGCGCATATTATTTTTCAGCCGGGCCTTTTTGGGGATTACAAATCACAAATTTTCCATTTAATTTTTTAGGGGAAGTTTTGTGTCACATTACTTTAATTTTGTTGCCGAAAATAGGAGAGCACTCTAGGAGTTGATGGTGTTTTTTTTTTATATTTTCTTTATGTGATATTTTATAGAGCATTGTTTTGTAGATTTTGATTTATAAAACTCTCAGTAAAGCAAAGCTATTTTATTATTATATTTATATTATTAATATTTTATTATTGTCATTATTATTTGCTTATTAAATTTCCATTTTCAATTGATTTAAATAATTTTGCTTTAATTTCCACAATAATTTTCAAATTTTGCTTAAAGCTAACAAATTTTATATAATATTCTATTATTCTGTTTATTTAATATTTATTTGTATTAATTTTTAAATATCCAAGAAAATGGGAAACTTGTCTCAAAAAATTTTTTTTATTTAATTAGCTTATTTAATTGTAAATCTATTCTTGTAAAATCTGTTTTATAAGTCATCTCTCTCTGTACTCTTTTTTAAGCTCGTTAACTTAAAGATTTAACTTTTTTTTTATATTTTCCAAGCTGTAAATATCTTACCAACTTAATTTAATTTATTTGTTTAAGCTTTATTTTGACTGACTTTAGCTGATAAAATTCGAAGCTCTTAAACCTCCGCACTACTTCCCCTAGAAAAAAAACTAAGCCTCTGTTAGACTGTCAGGATACATAATTATATATATTTTCAGGCGTGCATAAACGCGTCATGTCCTGGCCTGTGCGTATGTGTGTGTGTGTATGCGTGTATGCGTGTGTTGGTAATGAGCTTGTTTTTGCATGTTCAACTCATAATACGAATTTTGAAGCTGTGTAACGCGTTGCTTTATCTATAAAACAACGCTTTGGATGCTTTTGCTGCTGATGATGGCGGCGGCTCAGGAAGCTTTTGGCTGCTGGAGGAAGTGGAAAATGGAAAACACTAAGGGGGGTTAAGGGGTCGGAGAAAATGCGGTGGAAAATGTGCGGGGGAGCTGAGCACTGAGTGCTATGGTATCCTGTGTGTGTGTGTCTTGTTCAATGCATTTCGCATTTTGACATGTAATTAAACGTTTTGCGGTCGACACAACACAACGCAACGCCAGAAAGAGGGCATAGAGAGAGCTTGTGGTTCCCAGGCCATTTTCCATTGTCATTGGATATGATTCAGTCAGGCCCCAGCCCCAGTTCCAGTCCCAGTGCAGATATATCCATCATATATCTCATATATATCCAGCATATATCTCTTACACACACACACCCCTCGCTGCTCCGCATAAATATTGCGGCGAGACAATGACGAGCGATTGATGTCAGAGGAAATGCGTCGTCCTGCAGAATGAAATTGCTGAATTCGAATGAAATGAATGCATGAGGTTAAGTCCCTCACAGCTCTACACAATTTGGAGATTCATCAAGTATCGCAAAAGGGTAAAGGTTAGAGTTTTAATTAAGCTTTTCTGGCTTCTCTTCATTATTTTTGTTTTTGTTCAGCCTTAAAGTAGGCAACACACGTCTACGCACTAAGCTGACAGTTTTCTGCGGCCTAAATAACATTTCGTACTTCTTTATTTTGCCTTTGAGAAGTAAATAAAATTTAATTCAATTAGAACTACTTGTTTTCCCCACAATTACTACGTCTTTGAGGTCATTGCTCAAGTGAGCCAAGAAGCTGAGCTGAGAAGCCAAGAAGCTCCTCTTGGCCTGCAAATTAATTTAAGACCAGAGATAAAATAATACCAACGACGGCGCGACGAAGTTTCTGCTTGTGGGTTAATGTTAAAGGCAGCTTCTGGGGTTAAGATGGAACTGAAGAGGGTTAAGCGGGGGGAGAGGACGGGCTCCCCTCTTCAGAAGCTGAAAGTTTTTGTGGAAATGAGGAAAATAACATTGCATTGCATACTTTTAGGGCAACGCTGCTCGGGTTAACTCAATATTTTCTTGGCTCCTTGTGGCATTTTTCGTAGTTGTTGTAGTTGTTTTTGATGATGAAGTTGTTGGTGTTGTTGATGTTGGTGTTGTTGGTGTCCGACGTACTTAAACATGCATATGAAAATGCTGACTGTTACACTTAAAAGAAAAGTTCACATTGTTCTCAAGGCACAAATTGCTCAATAGTAATAGGAGTAGCGAATTCGGAGTGCAGCCGATACTATACCAAAAAAGACTACTTATTTAGTGCTTTTGCTTAAAGTCACATTTTTCTTAACAAAAAAAAAAATGCAATATATTGAATTTTTTAAAATATGTTCTTCTAAGCCTTTTTTTTTAATATCAAAACAATACTTGTTCATAATAGAACAAACAAAACTTGACAAATGTACATATTCCCATGATCTTAGTAATCAGCTCGGGAGATCGTGGTCCTACGCTTTAAAAGATAGGTAAGAGATAATATCAAAATAAAATAAAAAAAAATATTAAATTAAAAATAACCTAATGTGTATTTAGCAATTCAATCGGGAGATCATGGTCCTACGCTTTATAAATATAGGCAAAGACAATTTCAAAATAAAATAAAATTAAAATAAAATAAATTAAAGTCCTAATGTGTGCTCTGAACGGCTTCAGAAAACGAACTGAAAGTCGTAGGGACGTCAGGTCTAACGAAAACTTGGGAAGCTAGAAGAAGAAACTGCAAGTCACTGAATGGGATTAATTAGAGTTACCAGATGTGCCTTATAGGGTCACACTATCTGAGAAAATGTGGCCACTTTATGTATACAATTATTTAAAAAATAAATAAAAATACAATCCGCTAAAAAAATTGTGAGAAAAAAATTAAAGAAAAGAGAGATTAAATTTATATTTATTTTAATTAATAATTTTTCTTCCCGTGCAGAGTCTTTAATGCCCCACTTTCTCAGCTAAGAGCAAGCGAGATGGCCTGCATTTTGCGGAAGCAAGATGCAAGAGCAAACATTAAGTCGGCCATTCATTCATTCATTCATTTTCGCATTTCACTGGCTCACATTTCTTTCTCCAAATTGTTAAAATGGAGCATGCAAAATAATTGCGTGCACCCCACGCAACACCCACGCCCCCAACTACGCCCCCTTTTTCGCATGCCCCGTCACTTTATGCAACATTTTGCCAGGCATATAATATTTTGCTCTTAATTCGTTAGCCAAGTCCTCGCAGCACTTTAAAATTGCAATTGATGCCAAGCAGCATTTTCCATTTTGGGCCCAGACATTGCCAGTGTTGCCAGCTCGCAGGAAGAAATTGTAGCTAGATGAGTTAATTCTTTATTTCCAAAATTTGAAAAAATATATAATTAGTAAATAAATATTTATTCTTTATTAGATAAATCATTTGAATTAAATTTTTTGGAGCATTCTCAAAGCTTTCAGAATATTTCCTTGAAGAGCTTAGCTGACAACAATCAAAAGTACAAAAAAAGCAAAGCTGGCAACACTGAGCTGTGTGAAAAGGAAAGGATGGCAACTCTTTTCGATAAGTTGCAGTAAAAATATCAAAGTTTGATACTATACAATAATGGTATAAAGTTGACAACTAAGCTGACAATTCTCTTTGTAAAAATAAATATAAATTTTTTTTTAATTCTAAAAAAAAGACAACATTCAAAAGTATTTCAAAAAGCCAACTTGGCAGCCCTGGTAGCTTCACTTACCCAAAAAAAGAAAAAAGGAAAAACTTTGTTCATTAGAGAGCAAGAGAGGAAGAAATGCGTATTTGATTATCTTTTGGCTTCGGACTTCGGACCAACAAAGCAATACAAATGGATGCCACAAATATGCATTTTGCAGGCCAAATTGTGCATTTGCCGATGGAGAATATTGCACCATGTCAGGACAGGGGTAATGTGAGTGTTCGGGGTGTTTTTTCGGGGGTCATCAGACGGCTGAAAGGCCGAAAAAAAAAAAGAAATGAAATATAGTATAGTCCGTGTAGTTGCAGCACAGTCACAGATGGCGATTTCGACTGAAGTGCAAGTGCAGTTGCATTCGATTAAGTCTTGTTTGCCAAAGGAGCCACATACTCGGTTACACAATATCACACACACAGAGAGCACTTAAAGAAGTGTGTGTGTGTGTCTAATTTTTTTTTTTTTTGTGGTTTTGTTTTTTGGGTACATTAGAATTCGATTTTCTTGTTGATGCACTTCTTTGGGTGTCATTCCTGAATAAAGCTTCTTTTCCCTTCTAATAAAACTCCCTCAGAGGTAAGCTTAATATAAACTCTCTCGTTCGCTATTGCTGGTACTTGGCAGGCAAGGCCTGGGAAAAAGAGTGTGAGAAGAAGATAAGATAGCAGTATATAGCTAGGAAAACAAAACATTCCCACATTGGTGAAATTTATAACAATGAAACAAATAATACACCAATGTAGGGCATACAACTTTTGCAACGTACGAAATGTATCAATATGTATGTAAATTTCCAATTTGTAAATTAGATTCATCCAAAGTATGTACCAGGAAATACACCAATCTACGCAAAATACACCAATATATACAGAAAACACCAACAGGCACACATTTCAACAATGCAAATTGATACAAAAAGAAATGTAGCAAGAAAAAGCTATTTTAATTATTGTAAAGAGTTTAAATCTATTTTTTAAGCTTGTAAAAACAGTTTTGTACTTATTTGAAGCCATTGAAACCCTTACAGATACACCAACACCGAAAGGAGCTTTAGTTTGGCAAACTAATACGGATTTGTGTTGCTTTAAACACAACAAAGACTGCTAAGGAGCTCACACATTTATCCCTCTTAAGACTTGACTTTGATTCAATAACATTTTCAAGGAGAGAGAGGAGAGAGTCCCGTCCGTATGTTATTTAATTGAATTTATTTGTAAGCATGCGGGGGAACCATAATTGATGATATTTTCCCTTGGCCCACAGGTAGCAGTGGGATATAGGCCATACAATTTCCGATTTGGCAGGACATTAAGGGGAGCAGACCGAGGACGACTGCTGCTCCTCGGTTGAACCCCATAAAAGATAACAGTTCCACACACACAATCCTTGAGTCGAGGAGTCGAAGCACTGGCTCTGCAAGGAGGATAACCTAACCTTTGTGCCTCCTGTCCTGTGTCCCGTCTCGTGTCCTGTGTCCTGTGTCCGCTTGGCTCTTCTGCAGTCCTTTAGTCGTTTTGCGTCCTTTGGCATGGCCATTGAGCTGGCAGCCTTAACCCGCATCGAGCGGAGGCTGTCAGTAATGACCCACTTGTGTTGTTCCCCTTCGAGTCCCCTTTCCTTTCCCTTTCCTGCTTTCCCCTTTCCCTTTTCCCAGTCCCCTCCTGTGTTTTAGTGCATTCAAATGCTCACTCATCAAAATCAAAAGTCAAATTGTCTGTCTAAGCCAAAGAGGAGGGGCGGCCCATAAACAGGCGGTGTTGCCAACTTGGCTGCTTTATGGCCAAAAAAATCGGGTTATTTGGGTTAATTGCAGGATTTGAATCGCTTTATTTGTAAGATTTTCTTGTAAAATGGGAGATTTATATATATTTTTAAAGAAATATTTATAATTCAGAGACTTGGATCAGGGAGCTCCAGTTCGCTGATCTATAGATCTACTTTTAAATTAATTTTACCTTGTTCTGGTATTTTTGTGGTATATTCCAGATATACTCTTGGTATATTCGTGGTATATTCTGGGCATATTCTTAATACATATTTCGGGTATATTCCTAGTATATTCCTGACATATTCCTGATTTACTCCTGGAATTATCTAAGAATTTATCAGGAATATGAAAGGAATACATTTCATATTCCTGATAAATTCTTAGTAAATTTCTGGTATATTCCTAGTATATTTCTGGTATTTTCCTAGTATTTTCTTGGTATTTTCCTGGTATATACTCTACCGTTAATATTCCTTGCAATGTCTTAATATACTCTTTGTATATTTTAATATTCATATTCATGTTATATACCTTTTATATTCTTGATAAATTCATAGTAAATTCCTGGTATATTCCTGGTATTTTCCTGGTATACCGTTAATATTCCTTGCAATGTCCTGGTAAACGTCTTGAATATTAATTTTTTAATTTAATTAAATTACGAACCCTTGGAACCTCTACTATAATTTCTTGATCAAAAACTTATCCCTACATCATTTAATTTTAAAAATATTTTCTGAATAAAGACTTTCTATCATTTCAAATTCAAGTTCCACAACATTTTTCCTTCAAAAAAATCCCTTAAACGCATTTTAGCGAATTGTTGTCTTCTCATTTTTCCTATAAACATCACTGTTTTTTGGGTAAACTCGGGAATAGCCTGGATGATGTGGCTCTGGTGGGTCCCCCCCTGCAATTGCTATTAAGTTCACTTTACGTCCAGAAGTCAAAGCGAAAGTACCGGAGAGGTTACGGTTACGGGTACCGGCTGCTATTTATTTTCATTTTCGTGCATTTATGGCTTCATCTTTATCTTCCCCTCACGCTCACTGACACTTTGTCGTTTTTATCGTTTCAGCGTTAATTCGGTTAAGCACTTAAAGCAGCCAGCAGTCCAGTCCCGGGACCGGGACCACATGGACTCGGGCCGCACTCCTGGCGCCGCCTGCCTGGTCAGCTCGGGACAACGAAAAATGCTGGCTCTACGAGGACAAATTACGTGGCTGAAGCAGCAGCAGGAGCAGTCGCCTGCCTAGAGTTCGATTCGAGGCGCCAATTCCGGGGGACACATCTTTGGGTCCGCTCCTATTAGCTAGAAGAGAGAGAAGGAGAAACGAGAGCGTCATGTCCAGCAGTCACTCCGGCACAATTGGCCGTAAACGCGGCGGCAGTGCTGCCGGCAGCGAGTACTACTACTCCTCCTCCGGCGGTATCGGTTCCGCATCCGGAGGTGGCGGTGGCGGCGGAGGCGGTGGCGAGCAGCTGCGACGCCAGCGTTCAGCGGAATGGCACAGTCATCGTCACGGTCACGGTCACGGTCATGGGCTGGGCCATGGCCTCAGTCACGGTTTGGGCCACGGATATGGCAGCAGCAGCGAGGACGAGTACCAGAACACCGGCCAGGCGACGGCGTTCGATACCCAGCTGCTGGCACAGCTCCTCCTGCAGAGTCAGCAATTGGCAAGTAAGTACGGGAAGCTCTAAAAAAAAAGTACTCCAAAAGGAGTGCATTTAGAAAGAGAACCAGACCATGGCATAGGGGGTCATCAGCTGGCTAAATTCATTGCATACTTTTGAGCTGCAGACAGAATATCTTTGTGGTTATACTAAAAATATATTCTTTTAGCTTTCCTTCGTTTTCTTTGATTTTTAATAGATTTCGTATTGTTTTTTTTATTAACTTTGAATTGAGTTATACAAGATTTTATAAAGCTTTTTGATAGTTTTTTCATAGACATTCTATAGTACTCTAAATGAATCTTTTTATTTTAATTTTTTTATAGTTTTTTTCATCGTTATTCCATAAATATTTTATAGATTTTTGATTTTGACTTTCTTTAAATTTCTTATAGATTTTCCATATTCATAAATTTGTAAATTTGTGTGGCATACATTTTCCATACATTTATTATAGATTTTCAACAGTTTTTCACATTATGTATTATTTATAAATTGTTTACAGATTTTTTCATTGATTTAATAATAGACTTGTCACAGTTTTTTCCATTAATTTTCTTCCAGTGTAGCCACACATTTATTGTGAAGGGTTTTATTTTATATTTAGATCGGATATTGGGGAGGCGTGCGTTGTGGCGGTCAAATGCGATTTGCCAGTCGTCGGCCTGGCTAGTAAATATTCATTATTTTATTTAATTGAATTATTCAGCAACTGCCGCAACTGTGTCCCGGCAGGATGTCGGGCTAACCAACTATCCTGGCTTATCCTGGACACAAATCGATTTCAATTGCTGGCCATTGAAATGGAGAAGGCCAAGACGAGATGATGATGATGATGATGATGATGATGATGATGATGATGATGATGGTGATGGGGGCACTCCTGACAGTCCTCTGATTGAATTGAGCAAATTGCTACGATATCAGACAGTGAATTCTGGGCTTAGAGGGAATTTATTTAGTTTTTTTGTGAATTTAAAATAACAAAAAAGAAATATTTTTGAAGATGAAGAAAGGTTTTAGGGATTCAAACAATTTCAACTTAATTTTTAATTAAATTTTATTTTAGGAGATTTCTTTAGCTTCAAGGCAAAGATATAGTGTAGCTTTTAGGGGAATCCCCACTGTGCTCACAACTCTCTAGTGGCAGCACCGCGAACGTCAGCAGTGCGCAATTCAATTACAATCAAGTTGGCAGCACCGGCAGCCTAATGGCCGATACAATGGCACATCCTTCACATCCTGCCGACATTATGCCT
>VNJR01000344.1:0-31081 GCA_008042585.1 Drosophila punjabiensis
GGGAAAGGGGAGTGGGGACGAAAGGCATTTAACAAAAGTTAAACGGTCAAAAATTAAGCACAAACAGAAACAACAACAACTAAATTCGTATTTATGTATAAGCTGGGAAGTTAATGAGCACAAAAACAAGGCATAGAAAAGCCGTTGTGTAAGGAATAAGAAATGGGGAAAATAAACAGGGAATGAGTTGATTTTCTCCATACTTTTATACGCCGAAATTGCCAGCTCAAGCAAAAAACTAATTTTAAATGGGAATCCTCTCAATTTTCCGCTTTTTTTTTTTTTTTTTTGCCAGATAAAGAAGCGTAGGAGAAAATTATAAATGCCCAGCGTTTTTGGTTTGGCCAGCAAAATAAAATCTACTCAAAAGTTATTAAGTGCAAATTAATGAACATTAGCGGCTGCCATGGCGTTGCCTACTTTTGGCCACCGCTGCGGCCGCTGCACTAAATTGATGGAGCGGCTCCGGAGTGCCAGAGTTCCGGGGCTTCGGGGTTCCGGGGCGCCCGAGGTGCAGAAGGGCAGTCTGAAATTTCATTTAATAATTTTTCAATTAAATGCAGCTGACTGCCGGCCGGGGAGCATGAAATTTCAGGAGAAGCCAAGCCAAGAGGAAAGCTTAGGGGCAGAAGCCGGGCGGAAAAGCCCGGGGGAGGGGCTAAGGGCCATGGGAAAAACAAGCTTAGAATAGAGCGCATCTTCAAGAAGAATATTTACTTAACGAGGTATACTAATTAATGGCAGAAGGAGGAGCTCCGTGTTCTTGTGGAAAGTATTTTCCACTCAATCAAAGTTAAAGTCAAAGCAAATAATTATTGTGAAAAATATAAGATAATTAGATTTGCTAAATTGCTTATAATATTCGTTCTAAAAAGATTGTTTCCTTTTTTATTTCAATAAAATATAATTTCCTAAGAGTGAAAGAAACCATAATCTAATAAATCTAGCTTTTCCTAAAATATTTATATAATTAAAATAAAATCCAATAAATTCCCCATTCCGTCTACCATTTTCCATTCCCAATGGGCTTTCACTCAACTTTACCGACTTTCTTTTACTTGCTTTCAAACATTATCTGCTGCCCAAGCAATTACTCATACTTTCTTTTTGGCGGCCACACCAAGTCAAGCCTAAAAAGCCATTTGGCCGGCTTAGGCCTTCGGTTTCCGTGGGGGCTTCTTCGTCTGGCCTTGAATTTAATTAAAATCTCATTTAGTCTGCTCAGATTAGGGCCAAAGGCTAATCGAGGCTATATAGTTTCGTTCACTCCCATTAAATTACGAACACCTCAGCGACTCCTTCGCCGAACTACTCCGATTACACTCCGTGGAAAAGGCTGCCTTTTTTTTGTTTTTCTGGCAATTAAGCAGCCGTCGGAGTGCTCAGCCAAAAGCAATTAATAATTTGAGCTATAAATAATAAAATGTCTTTATTTTCTGTCCTGAAAGATCCTTGGTGTTGAATTCAGAAAAATTCTACCTGTATCTACATAATTCTATACAAAAAAGAAGGGATCTGATTTTATACCAAAGAATATAATACGACCACACCTGGAACTTTACATGATTTCTATTGTAATTCTCATATATTACGGATATCTATATTAATCAATGGTAGTTTTTCTTACCTGGATTTGAGGCATTAACGTGGAATTCACATAGGTTCTTGGTACCTTGGGCGAAGTCAAACGAATCTGAGTCGGTAAAAAGTATGTCCACGTCTAGTTCGAAGCCACGATTCGGGATACCCTGCTGCAAAGGCGCGGAAAATGGGCTTGAGTGAAAAGCCACCAACATTTCAGGGCCACTGAAAGGATAGAATTCAATTGATATTAATTAATGAAGACCTAAATCTTTATGTTTATAAATTCATTAATATTTATGGTTACTTTTTTTTTAGAAAAATCTGAGAATAATAATATACAAATAATTAAGTAATGAAATTTATACATAACATAAATTAAACTTAGTATTTTGCTAGAAATCTCTTTGGCAAAAGACTGATAGAGCTCTTTAGAGCTATCTTGCCTTGCTTGCTTTATTTAGTTATTAAATTCAACACAATATTGGCTTACTTATTTGTTTTAAATTCTATAAAACTTGCCAATAAGTGGCTTCCGCCCCCACGCGCTTGAGAAGTTTCTTTCAAAGAAATCTCAGAAGTTTTGCCCAATATCGCGCATACGCCCCGTTGTATGGTCGGCTGGCGCTGCTCGTGATGTTTGTCCATAACCAGGCCACTGGCACTCCAATTAGAGGCGTGAAAAAACTTCAGCTCACATAAATTTAATTTGCACAATTCGGCAAACAAGAAAAGTCGTAAACTTTTTGCCCACGAAAGAGGCAACAAACCCAAAACAGCCCGAAACAATCCGAAAAGCCCACGAAATAGCACAAACAAGCGGCGTGGTGGGCGTTTTGCCAAAATGCCGACGAGCTACGCCCAAAAGTATGACGCAGTGCTCGCCCGCTTTGTTTTGGGCTATTTAAAGTGTCCGCTCCGTCTGGTTGTTTGCATTTTTGCTGCCAAATTAACTTTTTTCGCCATTGTCTCGTTGGTAGGGCTGCCGCCCGGGTGGGAGCCGCCTGGGTGGGGAGGTGTACGAAAAGTTTTAGGCAAATTTTTTGGCATAACAAAGTAACTGAGTCGAGTCGGGCCAAAAATTTTGCCGTTTGTCTTTTGATTTTTCTGGCCAAAAATTATGAAATGTCAGTCGCCTGTGGGTGTTGCACCAAAACCATTGCTCACCCGCTCCCTTTTTCTCTGTCTGTATTCGTAGACGGCGCGTCGCCAGATTTTATGGTGGGCGGAACCGAGCTGCAGGGAGCCGGTGTGTGTGGGTGGGTGCAGGAGGTGAACCAGCAGCCATGGAGCTGACATCAAGTGCTCATAAAGCTTTGGATACTAACGGCCAAGAGGACAATTTCCATTCAAGTTACCATTTTGACTCAAATTTAGTTTTAATAAAATTCCCCAGACAGAAATAACATTTTAAATATTCTGTTTAAATTGTATTTAACTGGCAGCAATGAGTGAAGTTTGTCGATGAATCAGTATCCCAATTTAATTTTCTATTCAATATTGAAGCTGAATCGATATGTTTATTTTAAAGGAAACACAACAAAACGGATAGTTTTAGTAAATTTCCAATGCAAACGGGGTGGAATTTAAGGCCATCTAATGTACTTCAACTATTGCCCGATAATATTGTCACAAGGAATAAAAAAATCATTTTCCATTTCCAGGTACGAGGATCCTCTACATTTTCCATTTGGTTAGCGTGCCGCATTCATGACCATATAAATTACGTTCAAAGTTTTCAATTTAAACATCAAATTGAATTTTTATTGCCCGGGCAAGAGGTGGCCACACACGGCGTATGCGTAATATGTCTTGGCATAAAATAAAACACAAACTGAGCTCCCTCGCACACACGCACACACGCACCTAAGCCAGGACTTTGAACACTTAAAAAGAAACGCACACGCAGACGATGTCAAAAGCCATCAAACATGGCCAACGAAATGGCTTTTTAATACGTGTAAGTGTGGCCAAGTGTGAGTGGCAGAGCTCCTTATTATTTAAGCGAAACGTGCTCTTAGACGGGGGCGCAGGATTAGAGGGGACGGGAAGGGGCCGGCGGAGCTCGTGGAGCAGCTGCAATGATTGTGTCAGTGCCAAGTGCAATAAACTGCAAATGAAAAGTAAATTAATTTTTAATAAAGCGACACAAATGCCGAGTCCCGGTTCCCACTCCGGGACCCAGGAATCCACCAGGGGGATGTCCTGGTTACTCGAGAATGCCCTTTTCGCTTGTTCTCTGTGTGTGGATGCACTTAAAAAAATTAATCTGATAAATTTTTCAAGTCCTTAAAAGTCACTTCGAAATTTCACAATAATTTGAGTAAAGAATCTCACACTTGTCAGATTTTTTGGGAGCTATTCGTAAATTTAGCATGTACTTTTATCGTTTTAAATTTGTTTTAAATGGGTTTTTAAGATCTTAAATCATTTTAAAATTGACAAACATTTTTCCCAAGTGATTGCCAGTTTCTGTATGTGCGTACTTGCGTGGCATTTGGTTACTTTATGGCTTGCGGCACACTTGTGGGTGTCGTAAAATCAACACGAATCCATAGCCAAGGGCCCTCCTATCCCTGGTCTTTTGCTCATCCCCGTCCCTGCCCTAAAACATCGCTCCTTTGTCGGTTATCAATACACGTAAACTTCTCCGAAGCGTCAAAGTGTCCTGACCGCAAATGGCAGTGCTGTATCCTCCCAGAACCTCCGCCCCCGAAACTCTATGGACTTGCGGTTTCCCCGAGGGCTTCTGCTGCTTCTGCATGCCCGGTGTTTGGCGGTGAACTCCGGAGTGCACGAGAATTTCAAGTGATTAAAGGACCCAAGGCCTAAGTGAATTATACGCAATTTTGGATGCCGCATAAAGGACGTTTCCGAAATGGAAAAAAAACAATGAGGAATGCACTTTCTGTTCTCCAGTTGAATGTGTTATTTTAATTAGTTTTGAGGGATATACAAATTTAAGTTGAAAAGTAAATCAATGGAACAATAGGTTTTGAATCCCATAACTTCTTTCACTTTCAATTTAAGAAACAATCCTGACTTTAAGGTTTAATCTGAAATGTCTACGGATTAAAATAAACATTTAACAATTTAGATAAGAACTATTCATCATTGTGCACCCTCGTTTTAGATTTTTATCCAACTATTGATTTATTATTTATCTTTTACGTACGTATATACAGATGAAAGCATATAAAGCATTTCAAGTACATAGCAAATAAATTTAAACTCTGAGGCATTAAGCTCTTAAAGAAAAGGCTTTTCCAGACAAAATCCCCTTCCCAAAAATTAGTATTAACTGAAAGAAAACATCCCACGAAAGTGCCCCGATTTTCAGGCAACCTAATCCGCAAAGTGCAACCACAAAAAACAGGTGGAGCGGAAAGCGCAAGGAGGAGGTTGCGCGTTGAGTCTTGCCATAAAAAATTAATATGCAATTTAAAAAGTTATCGCTTTGAGTTTTTCTTTTCTTGGCTAACAAAAATTAACATTTACTTAGAGGAAAAGCAACAGCTGCTGCTGCCTCTGCTACAGCTGAGGGGAAAACCCAACTTTTCCAGCTTTTCAGTCTCCTCCCAAAAAAAAAAAAAAAAAGGAAAGCTGCGGGAGAACGGGAGAAAAAGAAACCAATAAAATACGAACGTCTCACGGCACCTTTAGCTTGTTGCAATTTTAAGTTGCGCTGGGAAATTAATAATTTTCGTTTAGCTTTTCCCTCACCTTCCCCTGCATCTCTCTTCCTCTCCCCCTCGTTTGCCAGCGCCCCTGTGTGCATATGCGATTTTCCCGAAAGTCAGGGAACCATGTCTGAGGTGAGAAGTAAAGCGAGAGATGTTTGCCGACGGAGGGAAGGGGCTTTCCCCCGTCACGTGTATGTGTGCATTTATAATTCGTATGCTCATGTCGCGTATGACGTTGACAGAGTGTACAGAAAACAAATTATTATCTTTTGACTGCTAAGATTGCAATTTTTAATAGGATTCTATCGCTACAGTCTCTGGTTTATGATCTAAAAAAAAAACTAATAAAATGGTAGAGTTTAAATATATATTCCTTAATCTCTTTTTCCTGCTTGTTTCTTGAGTTAAAGAAATAAGAATTACTTTATGTGTTTCAGTGTATTGAGAAAAAGGAAAACGTGGCAGCCGGGGGATTGGTGGGGCGTTGAGGATAGCGGTGCACGAGCTACGGTCCTGGCTTCTTAATGCCGTTTTTCTTGGGCACCCACTTTTCCATCAAGTTCTCTGAGCGTCTTTTGCTTCGTTCGTTTTCTCCTTCATGTGCATATTACGCTCTATGCATATTTGATGTGCCCCCTCTGCCCCGGCATCCTCCTCCGCTCAGGCACCTGTGCACGCTTATAAGATTTTCCCAAGGATACGGAAAGGATGTCAATAAATGCGAGAGTGCAACTCATTAAGAGATTAAGGGCCACAAGGCTGAGCGATCATCGTCATTGCGCCGTCTTTATAAACGACCAGTTAGAATTTGCCAGAAGCTAGTAAATAAATGATTCAGGAAACCGTTTGCTTAGCATTTTCTGAAAAATCTTAAAGATGTTTCAGAGTTTAGAGTAAAGATTTTAGTATACAAAAATGTGTATTATACAGAATTAATATAGTTTTGAATTGCTTACTTAAAAGATATATATTTGCAAGGGAATGACTTCTATGCCAATCTAAAGTAATAATTTATTTGCTTTTAAATTTATAAACAGCTGATTATATTACATTTTTCTTCGAAATAGAAACTTTACTAACTTTAAAATTGTGGCTGGAATTAGATTGCAACTGATTTCGCTTCGTAGATATTTTTACAGCTGCATAGCCGGCAGAAAAGAAGACCGCTAAAAAAATCAAAGTTTATGTGCCTGTCTCAAGAGGTCACCGAGTGGCCAAAGGAGACCCTGCGGGGGAGCCAACTTTTGGCCCTGACCGAACACCGAGAGACAACAAAAACAAATTCTTGAGTGCTAGATAAATGGCCAAAGGCGTCGGCAAAGGGAGCCAAGGTGCCTAAGGATGTGAAGGAACTGGGAGGTTGGGGGGCGGCTGGGCCACTTGAACGCCATGTAAAGGCGTGGGCGTGGCTAAGAGCTGCATTCGAGCATTTCGGGGATGTCCTGGAAGTGTTTTTAAGTGCTTCGAGAGCAGACCCACAAGAATTTATGACAATCTAAACCAAATGAACTGGTGGTTCCGGTTTTCAAGTGATAAATGTGTTATTTGTTTTATGGCCTCTAAATTATTCAAGGTAACTTAATAAGAGAGAAAAATGCAGTAAAATTACTTTAAAAATGAAATAAAATCAAAGTTATCTGAGATTCAAAGTAAAGCTAACGCAACTTGCAGTATTATTTTTAAATTCCTCGGCACAGATAGTATAAGTTACTGGTAGTCCTACAAAAATCCTAAATAATTCGCCTGACCATAAAGTTAACAAAAGTTCTGGACTGAAAAGAGGTTCATACTAATGAGAGAACTAGTCTAAAAACTAAGCTGAAACTACCACGATTAGTAGTTGCATTTTAATTGCTTAAACCGAAAGTGTAAGCCACAGCAGGTATTCGTGTGTGCGTGTGCCCGACCGCTGGAGTTGGAAAACTTGAAATTGCTTTTGAAAGGCTGGGGCGTCTTTAAGAATTTATGGCTGATGATCTAAGTGCTGGCAACTTGGCAACTAATGAGCAAAATTTTGCCATTGCATAAATCACATGCATCAAAATGTTTTCAATAGATGGCACAAGCAAAGTTTCAAACGGCAGCATAAATCTATTTGTTTCTCTGTGTGCGCCAGGATGCTTCCTGCACCATAATGCGTTTTCATGTGTGAATGTATCTCTATCTCGGGCTTCGTATCTCTTTTTCACTTTTCAGCGTCCGTCCTTCGGCCTCTGTCTGCCGAGCAACCCAATTTCCGGTTTTGCTTAAGCATTGCGCACAATTGTAAGGCGCACCAACACGCGGCCAGGCCCTGCATCCATGTGTGTATCTATGTGTGGCTTTGTATCTATGTGTAACTGAATTGGAACACATGCGCCCCGGGCCAAAACTGCAGTGCAGTGCACTAGGCTGCGGTCCTTCCTCACACATACACACAATCACAGTCGCACGAAAATGCCAGTGATGGGCAAAAGGAGCCTGTTCTACGACATCACAGTGATTGAAAAATCACGATAGTAAAATGAGGAAGGAAACTGGATAATTTAAAACCAAAAAGAAATATTAAATTGAGAGGGGTATCAAAGGTATTTCCCTTTGTTTCTAATATTAAGAAAATACAGTTTTTTATTCCAAAAATAAACGTTAACTAGTTTTGGCTCTTATTTCTTATTCAATGTATAGAAGTTTTTTCAAAGATTAGATCCAATTGCATGTATTGCACTTTGCACTTGTCCCAGATGCTTATTGGAGTCTCGTTCCGTGGTTTTAAAATCAAAATTATTGAGAAAACTAATGCTCTAAGGCACCTTGTTTAAATTGTATTTAAATTATTATTCTTAATGTTGGGCTGTGGGTTATCTTTTTAAATGCACCTTTTCGCATCACTATGGGCGCCACTCATACAAATGCACTGTGGCACACTGCCACACACCCATGCTCATTAAAAATGTCTGTCTATCCTTTCTTGTAAATGTATTATGAGCCTTGCCGAGCTCATATTTAACTTTTTCATAAAAGGGGGAGAAATGGCGTTAAATAAATGTCCTCCGTCTGCCTAGCTTCTTCTGTGCCCCTCTGTTATCTTCCTTTATACATTATTTATATTAAAGAAGCATAAAATCATGGCATCCCGAGGAATATAAAATTTATTTAGACTCACCGTGAAACGACGCGTGGCAGCCAATCTCCGCCGCAGTATTTGGCCAAAACAGGATCGTTGGTGGAGCTGCCGTCATAGAAAATCAGGTGATCCCTCTCACCTGTACAGTCGGACCACGCTCGTATGGAACGCGATGTTTTGTTAAAGCTGGCAATTGAGCTGTTAAAATAAATTTAAGGAACATTTTGATTTCAATAAGTAAATAAATTGCTACGGCGAGTTGATCTAGCCATCTATTTGTTGCCTAGCGAAGAAGACTTACAATTCTTCTTAAAAATTCTCAATATATATATTTTTTAAACACAACACAAAATTAGTTGATATATTTATTTTGAGTTAAAATTTATTAATACTTTACAATATTACAAAATGTTCTTAAATTCACTCAACTGTTTCTTTAAGGACATCATTGATAGACTGCTCAAAGTAGCTTAAAATACACATTTCAAATCAGATTCAAACTAGAATTTATTTTTGAAAAATTCGTAAATGAAAGCTTTTATGTGAAATAGATTTGCCTAATCCCATTAATACAATTAGAAACTGCACGTTGTGGCCTTTAATACGGCTTTGCATACAAATGGCATCGGGTGGCTGTTTGCTGCATTTAATTGGAATATACAAAACTTTTTGGGCGACGAATGCTCAACATCCTCGGACACGAAACAGTTTCATTTGTTCCGTCAGTTAACAAACTGCAAACTGGAACTTCGCTTAGCAATTTGCTAAATTGAAATTTGTCATACAAATGCAGATGCAGACACAGATGCACTTCGCCCGGCTGGCCGGGATATGTTGTGTATCGTATCGTATCGCATGTCGGGGGCTGGGTTTTTCGGGGGACGGCATGGTAATGCTTATTTAATGCTCTCCAATGCAGGTGGCATAGAATTTTCGGTAGTCATTCGACATTCTGCAGGGCATTCTTGAACACTCGCAGAGCAGAGCCCCCGTGCAATCCAGTCCCCGCACTTACCGCTTCACCAAGGCCTTGTGCTGATTCTCCTGGCTGACGGCAATCATGGCGTGCTTGCTGGTCGGGACCTCCTTCTGCCGGATCGTCCAGTAGCAGGTTACGTTCCTCGGATACATTCCGGGATAATTCGGACTTTGCAGGCGACACTTGTTACGATAGCATTCATCGAATTGCCTGGTACAATAGGTGCCAGGTGTCACACGGCCCAATTCGAGCGGCTTATCGGGCAGTCCGTATCTGGAAGAGGTGGAAATGAGGCCGAGGGGTCAGTTCCCAGTTCCCAGTGCACTGAGTGTCGTGTGAGTTCATGCTCGCATTTGGCTCGTGGGTGTATCCCTTGAATGGTATTTAAGGCAGGAACAAAAGCACAAAGACCAGAAATTTGCATAAAATGTGCTACGGCCATCCGCACGCATCCCCCACTCGATTCCCCAACTTTTGTATAGGTGGTCAAACCTGGACTGCCATCATTGTTTAGTTTGCTAATGGTGTGCACACGATTCTCTCACTTGAACAGAAACCAGGGACCAAAATATATAAATATCGTTTGTAGCTATGGGTAATTTTACGACTGAAAGAATGTACTAAAATAAATATAAAGTAAATAAGTTGTAATCTATTGTGCTCAAGATTTGAACAGAAGTTTTAAGATAAGAGTTCTAAATAAATTAAAATACTCTTCCCTCCATGCAATACAAAAAATATAAAAAAATATTATTATTTTGAGCTTTCTACCGAAATTAGTTCCAATCTGATTCCTGTTTTTGGCTGTAAGTTGTGCGAAGCCTATTGAACCGTGAAAATACATTTCCATTTCTATTTTGCTCGCTCTCTAATTTTCCACGCGCAAACAAAAAGCGCGACACATGGAAAAGTAAGTGAAAAGGACCTACAATACAGGGACAAATTTGACACATGCCTAAGCACGGCGCACAAATGGATTGCACGGAAAATACACGAGGTGAGGATACTTTTGCAATTCTATTGAACAACTAGACAGTCGGTTCACAAAGCTCATGTTTTATGTAGACAGCCTCCCCATTTCTCTGCTCCTTCCTCTCAATTTTCCCGAAAAGCCATCCCCAAGGCAACCAAGTGGCATTGTTCTTTCAGGTAGAACGATTTAAGTTTTAAGCAAGTATCTTCGAATAGAAACATCTACGGAAAGATGAAAGCCGGAGCGGGAGAAGCTGAAACAGACTGATGACATTACCTGGGCCGGGAGGGAGAAACGGATCGGGGAGGACCAGAGGAAAATGCATCGAACCAATATCAATTGAATACTTTTCAAGCTGCACAGATATTTGTCAGTTTGCCGGGAGTTTCCGGGCAGCAACTTACCTCACAACTGCATCCGACTGGCTTATAAATTTATATCTTATGCTGAACTCAAAGGGCTTCTCGTCTCGGATATTGCGTGGCGGATGAAATACCTGCAAGAAAATGCAATTTCAAATGTTAAAATGCCAAAAAGTGCAATCATTGTGAAAATGCTTCAGCGCAGACGTGACTGAAGTCACTCTGCTCCTAGTGAGGAGCAATTGAAATTGCTGCTTAATGAGTTCAGCGTTTCCCTTTTCTTTAATTGTATGTGTACTTGGTGAAATAAATACTTCCATTAGTAATTAATTTATTTTTAAATTATAAATAAATTTGAAAGAACTGAATTGATCATATATTGGTACTGATCTCTGGGTACCTAAAATGAACATAAAATTGAGAAAATCATTATCATGTTTTAAGCACAAGTTAATCATAAAATTATATAAAATGAATACTTGGATCCCTTAGTTAAAATGTGCCACCTACACTCGCAATTTCCCTTTAATTGTGCAATCTGCGAATTGTCCTTTGATTTTCCTCCATTGCCATGTCAACTGTTCATCAACACTTTGGACGGCAAGAAGTGTCCGAAGGAGTGCCCTCTCCCACACCGAATGAATTTTTATTAATTTTCATAATTTATGCGCGGCAACTCGACGGCAGAAACTGAAACCAGAATCTCGCCCTGCAGCTTCCGACGGACATGTGTCCTGTCCTTTATGCCTCCTTGTCCATTTGCCCATTTTTATGGCAACGCGTTTATTTAAAAATTAATCAAAAAGTGGCAATGGCATTGCTTCGTCGCCTGACTGCCTCAAGTAAACATTACGCATACGCCGTGTGCTCCGCAGGAAGAGTTCTTCAATAATAAATGGAAACGAAAAGGAGGACATGTAAACTTTGGGATGAGCAGGAGATTTTCTGCTCTTAAGAAATAATTGAATGGGCTGCAGATCTTCCCAGGCATGTTGATGGAAATGTGAAGCAAGTAATGCATCTGTCGATATGGCTACAATGGGACATTGGTAACTCTTCACTTTGCTGTGTGCGCTTTAAGCTAAAGAGCCAAAGTATGTGTAAAAATTAACATAAAAATCTGAATGAAATCTGTGAGATTTCAGATTAAGATTCATTATTATATTATATTGCAAATCCAAAATTATAGAAATTAAAAATTATAACGTAACTATTTCAATTGTCGGTCTTCAAACCAGAGACATGGAATGTTAAGATAGTAAGTTTTGTGCTTGAAACTGTTGGTATTTTATTAAGCACTTTAACAATTTAAAATATTTAAGTTCCAAATTGCTGTGCGTCCTGCGTCCCTCGTCTCCTCACTCACACTTACCTTCACCGACGCTGTCACCGTGGATGTTTCGCTAAAGTACAATTGCGGTCCCGTGGCCTTGCCGCACCAGGAGCCGCCGGTGAATGGGCGTCCCAATTCGCTGAGCTGCCAAGTAAATAAATAAAAATTTAATTAATTAAAAATCAAGTTTGTTTCGCTGGTCACCCGCCCACGCACCACCAAACAGAAGGGCCAAAAGCAATTTTCCACGGCCCTGTAAACGGCTGTGACGCAACATTTAAGCCCACACACAGCCTCACACGCTGGCACATTAAAAAATTGGGTTAAGTTATAGAGTTCGTACACTCTTATTGATTTTATTGGCACTGGGTGAGTGAAAAACGCATACAAAATTAATAAGCGCACGTTACGGGTGGCCATCTGGCGTTGGGCTAATGGATTATGAGTGCGTCCTGGGCGGTGTAATTTTTTTTTATTTTAACGACCACCTCTTCCGCTCAATATTTGATTGTTTTCCTTGCCCTGCCTCCGCATCCTGGCTGGCACTTGGCACCCAGGACGAAAAGAGCTGCAGCCTGCATTTGGCCAGGTATTTTATGCATGCGAAAAACTGCTGGCCCTCGTCGAAGGTGTGCGAGCAGCAGCTGAAACAACACCGCGTCAACATCGAGTTGCCACTGCAAGTGCTACCCCATAAATGTATTTACATTGTGACCAAAAAAGGGGCCCCAAAGCTAGTCAATCGCAAAGAGGTTAAATTATTAACGGGGACAGGGAAGGGGGCCAGAAGGGAGAGGGAATTTAAGTATAATATATCGAATGTCAGGCTCACAATACTCCAAATCTTAAAATACTTTTGATACGTTGACACAAACAAAAATCAGAATGAATTAAATCCGTACACTGTCAGCCAATTAAAATTTCAAATTTCTTGCCTAAATATGAGATATTCATAATAAAGTTGAAAGCTAATAGATAATTGAATGTAAAATTCAACTGTATATTACACTGTAATAAACCATGGAAACTTATATACAAAATAATGAACCATTTTTAATATTGTGATATAAATGTTTAATTATTATTAGTTATTAAACGAAAAAGATACATTTGATTAGTCATTTCCTTTAAATTTGAGTATTTATGTCGGTTTTCAAACCTTAAATGAACATAAGACCAAAGGTTTACTATATTCTTAAAATGTCCGCACAATTTCGTGCACTCTATGTGTCCAGCATAACCCTTTAAATACAAATCCTCTTCCCATACGTGGGTCGCTTTTCGCCCCAGGGCAACTGACATTTATTGAGCCTGGTCGCATAGGCAGCATTAATATTGCCTATACCAGCAGGCGGAGGACACTGCCGGGTCCTGTTTCCAATATTTTTTTTCCCAGCCTGCGGCCTGGGTCAGTGGCCACCAGTCGATAAATGTGGGGATTGGCAAACGGTAGCGGCAGCGACAGCGGCGACGGCAGCTCATTTACACTGAGGTTCCAATTGATTAAGTTTTTAGTTAATGGGTTATTTGAACTGAACCGACGACCAACGAGGACAGCCTTAGGCCTTCTGTGGGTCCTTTCGCCCCGGACATGTCCTGCGGCTGCCCCAAACCCAAACAACAATTTTTGCTGTAATTGCAAAGTCGCCAATCGAGGGCTGGCCAATATTTGTAACTGGTTAGAGTTGCAGTTGCACTGGAGTCGAGTCGGTCCATTGCTGCTGTCATATTGAATGACCAGGGCAAGTCCATTGGCCATCCTGCTCTAGCTCACAGCCAGGATGAGTGGGGATCGCTGGTGGATTGGGTGAGTCGGAGGAGCAGGAGCAGGAGCAGGAGCAGGAGAGGCAGGAGCCGATGGCCACAGGCAGGCTTGACTGACCGGCATAATGGTAATTTTCTGATTTCGATTTTGTGTAAATTCATTGCAGGCTCTGCTCGAGTCCTGGACACAGGCCTCTTCTTCTTACACTCAGAACAAATCGTATGACACAAACAAACAAACTTTATAAAAATTTATTTATGATGTGTAAACTTTAAGTTATTTAAATGAAAGTTGTTGTTTATATATGTAGCTAGTTATAATACTCCAAAGTTGTTCTGAAAAATCTTTTTAATATTATGAAAAATTCTCCGAGTGCATCTGCCTGTTACTCCCCTCCGGAGTTTTCCCACTATCTTACCCTACTGGTCGTTCCTCTTCATCATCGTCATCATGTCCATTGTGTGCACTGGAGCGTTATTAGCATCGACTTCATAACGAATTATTGGATAGTCGTCCTTGTGTGTGTGCCTTTTTCTCTCCTTTTAGCCCGCTTCCTCAATCGTTACCCTATCTGCTCTTGCTTTTTCTGCCTCGTTTTGTGTTGGTTTTAAATTGATTGAATTATTATTGCAGCAAGATATTTTTTGGCCCGCCCTCGCCCTCTGGTTAAATTATACAGTAAATTTATTTGATTAGGCCAAGGCTGACAGTGGCCGACTTTTTGGCCAAACATTTGCTCACATATCAGTCGGAATAGTCACATGATGGTCGAACTAAAGAGGACGTTTAATTGGGAGTAGAACGAGGTCAGTTACCCAAACACTTTGTAATGGAAAAATAATAGGAAATTATTGAGGCAGGTTGACAAAAATTGCACGAAAGGCAAGTCTTTTCATAGATCTAAAATAATACAAAATAAGAGTCTGAAGTGTGATTCTGATTATATTATTCCTTCGATCCTTAATCAGCCTTCTGAGTTATTCATATAATATTAATTCAGAATTAACCCAGAATTGGTTAACTGTGAACTAATGGCACTCTTGGATAAATTCCGGACACGCCCACAAATATCTGCATGGCATTGTTCGGAGCTCAGGGATATCGCTCAAACGCAGTACACACACAACGCACACACTGAGTGCGATAAAAGTTTTATCTGATTTGCTGATGTACTGGCATCCGCCGAGTCCTTCTCGGCTCATAATCTGCCAACAATAAACAAAGGGCAATGCTCGTCGGCCGTCGTGCGGGTTTCAACTTAATTGTGAAACAATTTAAGCGCATAATACCGGCTCCGTCCCACTGTCGCCGCTGCCCGTTTGATTTATAGTAATTTAAAGCATTCGGCATATTACACATACATTATTTAAGCGTGACGGCTTTTAATTTGCAATACAGAGCCACGGGGGCCGAGAGAATAAATAAGCAGAGGAAATGCTCGAAACTTGGGAGACTTTTGCTCGGCAAAACTCGTAAATTTCGACTAACTTTCGTGTGGTCAATGTTGAGTTATGAGCTTAACCGAGGCAAAGTTGTTAGACAATGTATACGTATTATATGTGTATATGTATTTAGTCCAATAAAAACTATTGACAATCTGAAGCAGGTCCAAGCTGCTTTCACTCCTTCCACGTTAGCCTTTGCTCGGTAAGAGGAGGAAGGAGCAGGCCAAACGAGGGTCTGGGGCTGTTATGATTGTCAAATATTGAATCATTTGCCCAAGCTGCTCTCGCAAGGACACTCAAGGATAACTGCCTCCGCACCGCCCTGCTGCTGCCGTTGTTGTTGCTGTTGATTTAGGTTAATACGTTTATGCATAAACTTTATTATTTATGATAAGCAATATTAGCAAATATCTAAAAGGTCCAGCAGGAGGTCCGGCAGGAGTTTAAAGCGGTCAGCATAATAGACAAAGGCGTGAAGGACTACCGTAATTCCTCTTTAACTTAACTAATTTAATTATAATTTTGTGTTAAAAATATTTCAAGTTATATTATTAACTTGACTGTGTTTTTTTATTTGAATAAATTCAAACTCGCAGAAGCTAAACTTATGCTAGTTGGTGGATTTGTATCTATATCAAGGACCTTCCCTCAGCTCCCAGCGACAGCCAAAGATTGTTTGCTGAATTATTAAAAATAATTCCGAAAAGGTCAAGATAAGGACAGCCCGGCTTGCTCCCCTTTTGGCCTGTTACAAAATGCATGAGACAGAATGTCCAACTAAATTGAATAAATGATTAAACTGAAACTTCGGGGCGCCGGACCTGAGCCTGGCCTGGAACAGGGTAAATCATATATAAACGTATGTGTGGGAAGGCAGCGGATATAAATTTTCCGTTTCGGTCAAGAATTTATGTGGCCAGGCCATGACACGCATTATTTATACAGATCGAGGGGCCGGGGGGGAGTTTACAAAACCGCGTCAGCAGTTAAAATTGCCTTCAGTGGCGAAAAAATACCAGCTTCGATGGAAATGGAGTTTTTGAAGGGGGAAAACACAACACAAACCTGCGGTTAGTTACGAGTCTATACACAACTGCAATGATAAAAGTGAACAACAGTGCGCGGGCAGCGTTAAAAAAATTTAAAATATTTAAATTCGTTTTAAAAACAAAATGCACAAGAAGGAAACCAGAAATAAAACTAAAGGGAAGTGCTTCGTTGTCAAATTGAATTCTTTACTACTCTACGAAGCAGAATATTCAAGCTTAAGTCATTTATTTATATATATAAATTATAAAAACAGAAATAAATCCAGCAGGATTAAATATTTTTAAAACTAGATTTAAAGTTGGTTCTTTGCTTTATAATGACAATTTTGTATGATTTATTTTTAATAACTGAAACTATGCGAAGTTGAATATATGTATTTAAGTATTATCGGAACATGTTCTCCAAAATAAAATATTTTATTTAATTTTAATACATATTTAAGCACTTTAAATAATAATTAATATATTCAGATTTAGTTTATAGGGTGCATATAATTTTATTACAGGAAATATACTATTGGAAATATTTAACAACAATTTAAAGGAGTACACTAAACTTGCAAATATTATTTAAATGTTTAAAAATCATTTATTTGACTTTAAATTCAATTCAATGGATTCGGAATCAATAAATTCAATCCAAGAATATACAATTTGGATTGATGCTGATTTAATGCTTTGTCTATAAGTGCATAAATACCCCCAGAAAGGGTATGGCAACGGTTGCCCTCGGAAAATGTGGCGCCAATAAAAACTAGAGGCTTGTCCCATGGACGCCCCTCGTCCTTTTGCGGAAATCCCTCAACGCCGTACACATGTCAAGCGCCAAATGAAACCTCAACAGGACAGCCCAGGAGTGCAGGCGACTGCACTGGATGGCTATTCCATATCCCGTATTGCAGCTCCCGTTTTTCCCAGTTTTTGGGGACGAGCACCGCAAAATGTCGGCGCACGCCCCACGCTTGTTAAAATTTATTGTTGCACAAAGAGAGACCGGGATATACATGGACGACCCGTGGGGCGAGTCGAGGGGGGTTTCCCGAGCCTACGGAGCTAAACTAATAGAGGTTTATGGTTTTCCAACGGACCTGCCGTCGGGTGAAAAAAGCCCTCTCTAGTTAGCAGAGGAAAATGGATCCAATGAGAATCTGTAGCGCCCGGAAAAGTTCAGAGATTATGCGACAGAGTTGGAAAATTCTGCGAAAAGGGGAAGCCTAAGCTGTATTATACTTTTAATAAGAATAATAATAATTTTAAAAAAGATGTAATAAAGAAGATGTTTTAAAGCATTTTATACGATATACAATTACATCATTATATTTACCTTGTATAAGTTCAACTTTTTACCTACTCAAGGTTTTAATATATTGTTTCTCTTTTATTTATTTTGCTTTCCTTTTGTTTACATTTAATGATATAATTTCAATTAATTTAACATTTCCCCCAACAAATCCTTCAAACTTTCACGTGTGCATAATATATGCTGGCCAACTTCATTGACAGGAATTTACTTAGTACACAAGATTAAGCGACACTACATATATTTTCGCCATTTGCATTTCAGCACTCCAGTGCGAACATTTTATTTAAGCCCCAAATTAAAACAGCTTAAGATATCCTGGGAAACGAACAAACGGACTGAAGTTTATCAAAAGCGATTCAAGTTGAGCCAGTCAACCCGAAACCGAGATGAAGATACAGATGCAGATTCGCAAAGTGAAACAAAAACTAAAACAGAAGCGGATACAGATACAAATACAGATACGAAGCGGAAGGAGTCTTTCGAACATATTGCACAAGTCAATTACAGGGATTTAGTGAGCTTTTTCGTACATTTTATTTGGCCAGGATTTTGGTTGAGCACAGCATCGCCATTCCTCACAAAATGTGTCCGCAAAATTTGCGATAAAAATATATACCACACAGCACAGCACACAGGACATGTTAAATAGTTCTCCCTTTTGGCCCAGAGACAAGCAAATGGATATGACCCAACAACACTAACAGCACTCAAGCCCCGGTCCCAGGATCGACGGGGCACACAGATACAGATATTGGCAGGGACACGCACACAGGCGCACCATTCAATTCAATTTGCCGGGCTAATGTGGTATTTGTCAACAGAGAACCAAACAGAAAATTACAGAATTACTCGGACATTGATTGAATCGAACGACGAAGAGGACGACTACATCGACTGCGACTACGACTACGACGACTACGACGACGACGACGAAAGCTACCAATGATGACAAGCCAAAGTCCTGGCCGGGATTTACCACCCAGCACCCAGCGAGGCCGCCCACTTCTCCCCCTCCTCCTACAGGGCCATAAAATTACAACCCCCTACGCAGGCAAATGGAGTGCCAGCTCCCGGACACAATTTCCCTCAAACTATTTTTATTATCACGTAACATGAATTTTAATAAATGGAATTCCAGCACTCTCACCTGCATGAAGCCCTCGGGACAGCCGGGCAGCTCGCCCGTGGGACTGAGGTTCGTTTCGTAACCATCCACGTCCGTATCGACCATGCCCTCGTCGAACCTGCCCACCGTAAAGCCATCGAAGATTATCTGAAAGAAAAAAAAGGGATACATATTATAAAGTGCTATATATATTTGTGAGGATTTAAACATCATTTGACACAGTTTATGTTTATTTATGAACATTTCTATTTAAAGATTTGGTTTGAAAATATTATGATGAAATTTTGAATATGTAAGCTATGTCTTAGAAGTAAATATGTGAATATGAAAGAAAAATCAATTATTCTACCCGACTTGCCTAAGCTAACTTTCTTTTTTCCTCCTTCACCACATACTTTATTAACTTGAAGCACTGTCAAATGGTTGAAATTTCAAAAGACTTAACATCTTAATATTGTTGCGTCGCAAGTAAATCATTTCTGAGAATTTCCCGAAATCCTTTAAAGCCCAGTTTAGCCCGCTATTCCAGGGTATTAAAACTATATTTTATATTTGCCTAAAGTTATGCAAATGAAATTCCATTTGCGAAAAATGTAAAGGACCTCGCCATGCCTCATTGTGCCCTGCCCGCCCACTGTTTGCATATTTGATTGGCCATAAAGAAGGAAACACCGCACTTACACTGCCTGGACGGGGAGTCAAGTCAAGGTCAAAGCGAGAAAGTTGTGAGGCAGAAAGTCAAGTGTCTAATCTGGTATGCAATATGTACATTATGTACTCCCGTGTACGCATGTATTTCTCTTAATAAAATATGCAAATAAATGCGCATGTGTGTGTTTCGAAAATTGGAAAGAAGAGTCCAATAAAAGGGTTCAGCTTCGGGCTTCACTTGGCAGCCACTTGCTTTTCATTTAGCCGAATTTCCCAGCTCCCACGCACCCGAAGAGATTTTCACATCCAATTTGAAATATTAAACAAAGGCAAAAGTGACAGCGTCGAAAAACTGGAGGCCTGGCGAGAGGCTGGGCTCCCACATCGCACATGGCATTTGTGGCTTCATTAGAAACGAAGACTGGACTGGAGCGAAAAATGTTTGCCAAAACTTTTGAATTTGCAAATTTGACTCGGACCTCAACCTGAAAAATCTCCAGGGAAAATGAAGAAGCAAAATTTATGTGCACCGTTTGCCTTCCAAGAATTTTTTAATGCTGCCTTTCCCCCTTTCGCTCCTGTGACAAACTTTTCAGCACCTGCAAAAAGTACCTGCTTGATATGTTTGTGACAGTAAATTAGACCTTAATTTAAGAGTTTTAACACCATAAAACCATTAAGTGCCCGACCACAAGAGTGGTCACTGACTTTAAATAAAACTCTATCAATAATAGCTAAAGTGGCAGTACGCACAAGGATCGTATCAATTTCATTAAAGTTGTTATAATAATATAAGCATAAAAACGCAAACATAGAAAAAATAAAATTTGTTTAACAATATATCAAGAAAAAACGTAGCTAAAAAACATAAATTTTCACACACAAGCAAACAAAGGGTTACAAAAAATAAAAAAATGTGCTTGGTAAACTCTGTTTAATTATGACAAAGAAAAAACGTGATTTATGCAAAGTACTGTCTGTTTTTACAGCAAAAATGTTCCTTTTGGTTGGTTTGTTGTATATATTTTCCCGTCCATTAGAGGGCATGAAAAACACGCTTAAATTACGAAAATAGCTGGCGCTAACGGCCATTACATTAAAGCAAACATATTGCGGAGTTTGGGTTAAGGTATTTCCATTAAAAATTAGCCCTTGGGTAAACGGCGCGGAGTCCCAGGCAATTTAAACTTCTCCCTTCCGAAGGTCTGGGACTCCGGCTGACAATCATCAATCAATATGTACAAACAGACAGCAGCACCTACCCACCAGCACCGCGCCTCGTCCTCCCCAGTGTCTAACATTATTATTTCAAGCAATTTCCCACACAGACGCACCAGAGTGAGCAGCAAAAAATATATATATATGTGTAAAAAAGTGAAAGGAGGGCGGGGAAAACGGGTGGGGCCAAGGGAAAGCCAACCGCATGATTTATATGGTTCTATGAAGAGTTGAAGGGAAAACATACACTGAAAATAATATAGCCTATGAAATGTAAACTTTTGGTTATAATATATGAAGTCTTACTGAAAGAATTAAATATTAAATGTAATGTATTTATTATCATCTGTGCACTTTAAAAATTTAAATATCAAAAATTGTCTCTAATGTTTTTTATTATAAAAAACAAGAGCTATGAACGCGCGCTTTGTGTTACAAACTAAAAACAAAATATTACAATAATTACCGATACCTTAATGTGTTCTTCTCTTTAAACTGACCTTTGTCAAAAAAGGGTGATCTAATAGTCATAGTGAATACAATATAAATAAATACATTTAAAAAGTATAATAAAATCAATAAAAATGTATAACATAATTCCTTTTTACCTGTGTAACCATGTTCTAGCCAAAAATGTGGTCTACAAAGGCGGAAACACAAAATAAAAAGTTATAACTTATGCCTGACAGATTTGTGCAAGGTGCAAAGCCCACGGAGGAACATTTTGCATATATCATTCCAAATACTCGTTCAGAAATATGTGCGAGGCACCCCAGCGGATTCAAGGGGAACTCAAGGAGCAAATGGGGTGGCAGGGGACCGGGGGAACAGATTTGCTGACTAGCACTTCCTGGGACTCAACTGCTCATTGCGATGTTTACGCAAATTGCAAGGGAAATCAATTATTTTCGAAATTGAAATTGACGTTTCTCTGACAGCTCGCCAAAAATGTTTTGAAGCGGGTCTAATTTCATTGTCAACGTGGGTGGCTCCGCCACTCCGCCTAGCTGCTCGATTTGTTTGCTTATTTTCCCAACAACTCCTCCATCCATCTGTCTCCTTCGGACCCCCGAGGGCCTTTTAAAGAGGAGTTTTCCGCTTAAATGGATGGCTAGGATTCACTTGCAATCTCTGGGAGTCCTAATTAAGCACGCACCAAATGCCTGAGCCCCAAAAATTTCACGAGATATGCCGACGAGGCGAGTAATGAAGACATTCTACCTAACTAGGTCCATAATGCTGGGCTCTTTCGAAATACCCTTTACTGGAACATTACTTGAAAGAGTATAAATGTTATTAATTTCAGGATATTTAAATGGAATTTTAAAGTTAAACTGCTTTTGAGGTGCGATATCATCAAGATTGGATTAAATGATTTGTTGTTGTCAGGGTTGAGTATCATTAGAAAGAAATAAATAAGTTTTTATAGGGGAAGTTTATAAAAAGAATTTTCTATTGTTTAACACCTCTGAAATATCTAGAATTAATTATAAAATGTAACATTAGCTTATTAAATTGTTTTTTGAGACTACAACTCTTTTAACAAATATTTTACATGCATTTATTTTTGATTCTGGAAGGTTTTTTTCCCTTAATCCTTTGGTATCAAATCGGTCCTGCTCAATCCCAGACAGAGCCCATATAGTACCTTGTGCGAATGGCCGGCACAGACAGCTCCTCATGCGATATGTACATAAATCGGGGCCTGGCTATTGTTGGCAGGGGGAAGCCCGGGCGGATGTGTCTCGGAATGTTTCACGGCGGTGCATTTGTGCGTGTCGCTGTCTCCCGACAATGCCTCCTCGCGGTCGAGTGTGTGTGCGGCTCTCGGCTCTCGGCTCTCGTCAGAGTGCTCTCTTCCGGCAGCGCCTCCCCTCCGTTCGGCCACTCAAGTGCATGTGTGTGTGTGTGCATTGCACTTTTATGTCGCTGACGCACGGCTAATCTTTGGCCTACGGCGCACTAAAGCCAACAGACGGATAGACGGACAGAGGGACGAGCGGACAACGAGGAGCGGACAACAACACAAGCCGGGCAAACACTCCACGCACTCAGCAGCACCAGAGCACAGTGGCGGGAAAAAAGAAAATGTCTACACCGGGAAAAATGTATGTTATCCGGAACAGAAAATGTATAATTGTTGGGAATTATTGAAGAATATGGGCAGATATACATATTATTATCTTGTTTTAAGTGGTGCGGTATCCTTTAAAATACTATTTAAATTAACGTGCCTTGCCTTGAAGGTTGTTTTTATAGTAAATATTTTAAATTTAATATAATATATTATGAGGTACATAAATTAATATAGATTGTTATTTTTGAAAGATGTTTGTAAGCCGGTTCACATTCACATTCCAAAACTGTTTTAATCAATACTATAAATACCTTAATCATTTTACAGTTCAAAATGAAGTTTCTGTTGGTATCAAAGTGATATTTCTACAACTAACTTATTATCCATAAAGATCATAATTCAAAGTATACCATGTTCCTTTTATATATTTTAGGGATATCCCAATCTAAGACTCTTATGGATCATGTGTGAGATAGATAAGCATTCCATTTCTTATTTTAAAATATATCCTTAGCTTTGAATGAAGTATTGTTCTTTACTCTCCAACTATGATTCTAAGTTTACTTATGGTATATTCCTGAAACTATTTTGAAGCTAATCAATAATTTTGTTGCCATTAATGTAGTACCAAGAATTAATGCCAAAGTAAAGTATAAATGTGCAAGGTACATCCACACAGTTACCCAACACTGGCAACCGACAACCCCACTCGTTGCCACCTGTATCCCATACACCGATACGCACCTGGACAATGTCGCCTTGATCATGACCGGATGCTGTGAATGTCAAGTGACAGAGGAACGGCAATTTATTCCACTGTGGCGTTGGCACTTTTATGGCGTAGGTCCGTCCAATATCGCCATAATATGTGCGATTGCAGACTGTCGGCGGAAAATAAATAAAAAGAATAATGTGAGCAGCAGTTACGCAATAGTTAAAGATAAAGCAAACAATGAAAAAAGTTTTATATATTATTTAAATGTTAATTTAATAAATTTTACTACGTAAATAATTCAATGGAAATGTATTATTTAAATTTTTGTTAGTAATTTAAAGTTAAAAGGTATCTTAATACATTATTTTTATATGCCAAAAGAATATATATGATTAATATTCTATTTCTTAAGAAATTTATATTAAGATTTAATCGTCACAAAAATATACAACTTTATGGCACAATATTCTCCAATTCAGTCTCTTTCTTCGACTGTTTACTGTACTGTATTTGCGAAAGGGGAGGGGGGGAAAGGATAACAGCAGCTGGCAGCATTTACTCACCGGAGCAATGTTTGGGCTCATCGCTGCCATCGGCGCAATCGCTACGTCCGTCGCAGTATTTGTCCAGTGGAACGCAAATGGTGCCGCTGTTCCCGCTGCCCTTGCACGAGAACTCGGAGACGCGGCAGGCGAGTCCGAGGGTGGTGGCCAGCAGCAGGACGAGCACCGCCGGCAGGAGGAGCTGCAGCTCCACCAGCCGCTGCAGCAGTGATGAAGATGAACCGCACAGCCGATGATGGCAGTGTTTGTGACGTCTCCCCATTCCGGGCATCTGAAAGGGGGCGGAAATGGACCGAGGAGGAGAAGATTAGTTGAGTCAACAAATTGTCAGGTGATGTGCTGGAATCAAAGCGGTCCTGTCAACCGGAAAATGAGCTGGCGGTGAGTCGGAGGAAATGACCGCCAGCTGACCTAGATGAGTGGTGCGAACTCGAACTGACGGGTTGTCTTTCTTCTTCAGGAAGTGCACGAATGACTAAGCAGATATAAGAAGTATTTTCTTTTTAGGGTATATTAACTTTTTAAATCTTCAGATTCTTTAATAATTTAAATAATAAAGAAATTCACTTAAATTTTTGTCAATGTTTTGTATATTTAAATACTATAATATACTCTTTATTGCACTGTTATTCTATATTACTTTTCCCCTCACGACCTTTAAGTTCAATTCCATATCCATTCTAATAATATATCCTAACGTTTAGTCTATCCCTTAGCCGGCTTTCTAATATATTTTATTCCCTTTTCCCCCAGCCCACTTTCCTCTTTTATCTTTTTGAGCTTTCCCCCGTGGCCTTCTCATTTTTCCGCAACTCCGGCTTAGCCTCCCCAGCTAATTATTTTAGCTTCAGTTGGGATACTTTCCGTTGGCCACTTGTAAGTTGCTGAAAACAACGGGACTAGGAAAAAAAAGGAAGCCTCTCAGATCCAGTCCTTCAGTCCTTCGGTCCCCGAGCAGCAGAAGCTCCCCAGCTAAGTAACTGAAAGTGTCCCGGCTGGCATAATCTTCATTCCTTAACCCTCGCCGACACACATAGTTCCGGGGAGGGAAGTCACAATTATAGCACAAGTCGAGCGGGAAGCATATTGACAAGAGAGAACCCACGAGGGTCTGATTCTCAAGAAAGGGAAGCTGGAAAATAGGGAGCGGAGCGTTATGAGTGTTTTCCCGTTTGGCACGCGTCGCCTTTTCCCAATCTCCCCGCCCCTTTCCACCATCTCCCTTCCTTCGGATTGTCATGCCACATTATTATGCTTTATTTCCGTGTGTCCTCTCCCAGCTTGGTTTATATTAAAAATGTCGGGACATTTACATATACACTCAAAAGAGACATTTTTCGGATTTAATTCATTATTTATAGAATTTTTACAATTGAAAATTTAGCATCATAGAAAAATATTTTAAGATATTCTTCTTATTTGAGATATCTTAGAGCAGCAAAGTTTATTTCAAACTTGAAGAAAATATTTTGTTGTGTAGAAAAAAAGAGTCCAGAGGAAGTCCCGTCGCCGCTTGAGACGCTGTCTTGGACTTGGAATTTCCTTGCCCTTTTGGTCTTTCTCGGGTTACTGTTATTGTGGCTTTGGCTGCTGTCCCGTGTCCTGCGCTGAAGTGTTTACAACACTTCCGGCGCATAATGGAAAACAAAAGGCTTAAAAGGGGATACACAAAGGATTTGAGCAATCAAGTGCGCTTTTGAGCACGCAGACCGATAACAGATTTCTTTTTTCTCGCTTTCCTTTCCAGCCGCCCGTTTTTTTGCTTGCACCTGCCATTAAGTTGAGGGCTAAGGAGAAAGGATGCTTTCGCCCTCAGTTTGTTTCAAAGTCATAACAATGCTGAGTTTTCAATATGCTCCGAGAGGAGCCCACACGTATGCGCCATAAAGTCCTCCCATGTGGCAGAGGAAAGAATGGAAAAAGAGGGCAGAAACGGGGCATAAAACTTCAAGTAGTTGCGTCCAAATGTCTGCACGGTTTTAGCCGAGCAGCAACAATAAAGCCCGAAGGGGTGGACAGGGAAAAAAGAATTTCAAGGGGTCTGGCTTTTATGTCTAAAGTTTCAGTTTCAGCACACACACTCGCCCTGCAGAAACGCCATTTAAATTCTACACGGACTGCATCTATGTGCAAAGGGGATTATTCCGGACTGGAGGAATTTTAATTATAAAACTCAACTGGATTCTTATTCTCCGACAGGCGTCCACAAAAATACGAATATTGCACTGCTAATTCAATGCGTATTCAGTTCTTGTTTGATTGAGCTTAAGAATGCCACTACAACCAGCTGGAAATCATGAATAAGGCCGCTGTGAGCTGGAAGGATTAAATGCAGAAATAAGGAAGGAGCGGGAGAGAATAGAAACTTGCAAGATAATCGGCTGCAGGGTCACGAGGAGAGCCAGGAAAAAACAAGGAAGCAGCTTGTAAGCCATTCCTAAGCCACATGCCAGCAAACAGGCCAACCAAGAAAGCTTCACAAAAAACAATGAAAGAAGCTTCAAAGGAGAGACATTGAGTGGGAGGCTCCAAGAGAAGGAATACTAAAATGTATAAGAAAAACCCCTGGATGGAGATGTTGCAATACGCATATAACCTTTAAATTGGAAACTTTAATGGAAAAAAGAATATCTTTTAAAAAGAATAATGTTTGCAGAGAAATATTAAATAAAGTTGAAATACAACCAAACTTTGATACATTTATAATCAATTTATAAATACAACTTCTCTTAATAAACAGAAAATTTGTTTATATTAACTACCAAAAAATTTACCTAGCCTGCAATAAGTTTCCATTCCGTTTTGAAAATATTCCCATTGTTATTGTAAAGAATCCTTTTACAATTACCGCAATGTGTCACAACTTCCATGCTGCCATTTCATTTACTAGTCTTCAGGTTCATTGCATTTATGACCGACCACATGGCCGGCAGGGCTAATCCAATCAATGCACTCTCCTGGCTCACACAATCAAATTCTAGTTACAGCTTCAGGACCTCACATCCTCACAGACACACATGGCACAATTAGAGGGAAAAGGACTGAGAACGAGAAAGCAGGAAAACTACATAAGGCATTGCGAAAAGGACGACTGACAATCTGGGTGGCTAAAAATTTGCCACAATTGACAAAGAATTTATGCGATGCTTATGAAAGGGCTTTCCAGCTAAGACCCTTTCACCAAATGACAGAGTTTCACTTTTTTGGGAGGACAGCATGTGCAGGAAAATGTAGAACCCAATGAATTCGATGGTATTGTTTCGCACAGCTGTAAGTAAACGACTTTAGGTCAGTAAAAGACAACAAGGAAAGATAGGAACCATCTAGTTTCGGCTTAAAACTATAATTTTTTCTATATATTTAAGCAAATATAATCAATAAAGCATAAGATTCCTTAAATTCTAAGCTAATAATATGAAACTAAACCTGTTAGCCACTCTCAGCTCGGAAATGATGAAAAAATTAAGTAAAGACGGAGATTGTTTTTAATTTCCCTGAATGTTTACAAGGGGACAAAAAAAATAATATTTATAATTAAATTAATAAGAAACAGCATCAAAAGCCAACGAGGGCCAACAGGCGACTCCAATGGCCAGAAGGCGTCAAAAAATTAGCATAACAAAGCCATTAACGGAGGCGCAGGCAGTTCCACTGGATTCTGATTTCAAAGGCAGAGTACACAGCGAACGGTGGCAATGACAGAGGCGCCAGGCCGAGGGGTAGGAAAAACTGGGAGGGGGGGAAATGGGATTCTGGAGCTGCCGGGAAAAACGGCAACACAAACACAAACAGACTACGAATGTCACCCGCAGAGCATGATACACTTGCAATAAAAATACTGAAGCTTAATCATTTTCTGGAACTAAAAATATATTATTTTAAAGTCTAAAAAACATATGAATTTTTGCATATATTTTGTTTAGTACAAAACATTTTTTGGTGAGACGCATTTTTATACGTTAGGAACAGCTTAAGTCTTAGCTCCTCGATGAAAAAAAAAACCAAAATGTTATTAATTTGAACTTATTGGAATTTTAAAAAATATATTTCAGAAAAAATTTGCAAAGTATTTAATTTCGTTCTACATAAAGTCCACTTTTATTTCATTAGTGAAACTAAACAAAATGTTTTTCCTTGCCCAACTCTACTACTTTTTAATTACTTCTTATTAGAAAAAAAGTATATTTAATAGTACCCTAAAGTTAAATTTAAACACAATTTTTTGCAAGGAACTAACATTAACTTAAAATTTTACCTTTCGTTTCGTATATGTTTCCTAACTAATTGTAAAAATAATATATACATTTTTTACAACATTTTCTAGTGTACGCCGCTTTTTGTTGGTTGCCATTTCTTCGCTGGTCTTTTTTTAGTCGCAGTCTACGTGCGAAGCTACTTTTTGAGTAATGGCCAAGATTACGCTGCAATGTGGGGGAAATGGGAAATAGCTGGTGGCCGCAGTACGCGGCGACTGGGACGGGAGGACAGGGACAAGGATGAGGTCCTGCCGCTTGTTTTCCCACAATTTAAAGTTGGTGTCACGCATCACGCTTCGGTCTAATGAGTCTCGTTTCTCCTCTCGTTTGCCATTCAGCTTCGTCTGTGGCAATTGCAACGTGATTTGGCCAACGCAGCTCAATCAGGCGAAGGACTCAGGGAAAGGTCGAGGAGTACGGATCCTGGTTGCAACTATGTGGCGTATGAGTAATATATAATTGGGAATTGGCTGAACCAAATATAAGCCAAAGGAAAATATATACTTTTAGTTTGTTTTTTTTACTATTCCTCTTAATTTTTCCGATTTTTGTGTTTCTTAAATGTTTTTTATTGTAAATAAATGAAATGTGTTTCATTACACATATATCTTTGTGCGAAATAATCTCATCTACGACCAGCAGTAAACTGTCATTTATTTTCTTTACTTTACTCACATAACTTATACCCAAGATTATTTGCACATATCATTTAACTTTTAGTTTATTTGCACATACTCCTCCCTTTTTTATATCTCAATATTTGTACTATTTCTCATCAGCCTGCGAGTAGGAATGCCAAAAGTCATGACCATTAAAGTTGGCAAACATAAAACTCTGACGCAGCTCCCTTTTCGCCACATTAAAATTGTAAACTTAATTTTAAAGCCAAGGCAGCCAGTGGAATGGCGGGAATTTGTAGTTGAAGTTGGAATTGGTAGAAAAGGCGCTAGAGAAGCTGGGACCTCATACAACTATAATGCCGAATCCCGACGGTTCCTTCCCTGCGAAAACATTTCGCATAAAATGCCAAATGCCTTTGCCCTGCCACCATGTGTGTGTGTGTGTGTGGGCGTGTGTGGGCGTGGTCGTAAAGCAAGCGATTGTAGCCAAGCTACAAACTGACAACAATGTAGACCGTCGTGGATTTTTATGCCCGGTAAACTGTAAAAAAGGCCGAAACCGACTCGCTCTCGGCTCCGCTACCAAACAAATTGCATATGAGCATTTTGCATTTTCAATTTACATTTTTCGCGCTCCCTATGCCTTGGCCTTTCAGACAGCGGCAGGACGGAGGAGGCCAGCTGGCAGCAGTGGAAATTCACGCTGTCTTTGCATTTAAGTTCTTTAAAAAGAGAGCGGCGAAAAAGAAAAACCGCAGGGCGTTGAACCTTCGGGGCGAAGCTAATACAGAAAACGCATTGGCCTAGGCAAAATGAAAATCTCGAGGTGAGTTCAAGGACTGGCCAGACATCGTCGGTAGCCTTCGGCGCCAGGACTAGACTTTTCTTTGCGCTCGCTTCCTACGAGCTGAGCATAATGAGTTTCATCGTCTTGGGAAGCGGCACACACACATCACGCATACGCCCCATCGCACAGTGGAAGGCAACAGAAAACTTAAGGAATATCATGTATGCATTGAAAATTGAACAAAAATATATATTTATTCTAGAAAAGTCATTCATGACTAGAAATATATATATTTCTGAATCAGGTATTATAACCGGAAACAAGGAAACAAAGTGCTGTTTATTTTGTTGATTAAAAAACAACAGAATTAAGGTGTATAACCAGATTAATATATTTATTTTCAACAATAATATGAAATGAATATTTAATATATATCATATGATAAAGTACAGGAACAAATATATTCGTTTTGTTGGCTTAATGTAGACATCAAAGAAAACAAGTCAGGTTGAAGTCTCGTCTACCTTTTATAGACAGAGCTAAGCTATCGTCCACTGAACGCAAAGACATCAGAGATACCTATAGAGATGGTGGGGCTAAGGGAACGAGATACGGCGGCATGGGCTTTTGCGTTTAATCTTATGAATCTTTGAACATACTTTAGCACTTTGACACTTTTGCCCATCGCCAGCGGCGGCGACAGTGTCTAACCATGGCAAACAGTTTTCGGACGGCTTTTTAGACTTTGTCAGCAGCGGCAGAGTGCCATTAGTGCGTGGTTAGGGGTGTCTCAGGGTCGTCCTGGCTGAGGAGCTCCTTACATGAGAAACGGCTATGGGAGTGTCTCAGATTAATGGTGAAAAGCTGGGCTTTGGCTGACTGTGAGACTTGATGACGTAGATTGATTTGTAATCCAGCTTTCAAAAGCAAAATCTGTGAGTTGAATTAACTTTCCTCCTTTAGAAAAATATGGTACAAAAAAATATGGTTTGTCAGGTGACTGAAATACTTTATTGAGAAGATTGTGTGAAAACTTTTCAGAAAGAATTCAAGCAGGCTCTTGGCACCACAACTAAATTCTTTAAGCTCCACTTGAAGATATTTAATCTATTTTTATTGCATGACCACAATGTGTGCCAATGACTCGTTGCAAATTCATAGACCACGCCCAAAAACACACATTTTAAATGAAAGAAAAACAGCCGTAAACACGTTGCAGGAATTTGAGGGATTTTGTTTGGTCGTTTTTATTTTGCGGTGTGGCATTGCAACTAAATGGAAAATGAAAAATTTATAGAAATTCAAATGCAATGCGAGCTCGAAAGTAAAGCTGGCTTAAAGACCCGCTCTTCGGACGGGTGAGAGAAACAAGCTGAAAAAGATACCGGGCGGCAGGAGGCGAGAGAGGCTGAGAGCTATCAATGGCAGCAGTTGCTACAAAATGCCAAATTTGCATATAAAGTAAAATTGAAAATGCCACTGGGAGCGGGCT
>VNJR01000356.1:0-15592 GCA_008042585.1 Drosophila punjabiensis
AACATATCTTGATTAACTCTCTGTTATGGGCTTTTTATATTATTCTAGATTTTTGGATTTAATTTTATAAAAATCGGACTATTATATCATATAGCTGCCATAGGAACGGGCGTGAAATTTTCAGAAAAAAAAATTATAGCTTTGTCAGTTTTCAACATAATTTCTTCTACTTTGAGATACTATTGTTTCATATTTTTTCGGAATTTTGTTGTAAATTTCATAAGAATCGGACGACTATATCATATAGCTGCCTTACAAATGATCGGTAAACGTGGAGAAAAATTAAATTCTACTTTACATGTAAAAATGTGAAAAAATGTAAAAAAATGTAAAGCTGTAAAAATTTTAGGTATCTTAAAGTAGTTTATATTATATTATATTGGGATAGCTTATAATTCACACAGTTGGAATCTGCAAGGGTATACCAATTTCGGCGTGCCGAAGTTAGCTTCCTTTCTTGTTATATGTAAAGTAAAATTTGTTTCTTTTCTCCGCATTTACTGATCGTTTGTATGGCAGCTATATGATATAGTCGTCCAATTGTTATGAAATTTACAAAAAAAATCTGAAAAAATATGAAATACTAGTATCTAAAAGTAGATAGTAGTCCGATTTTTATAAAATTAAATCTAAAAATCTGAAACAATATATAAAGCTTACAACCGAGAGTTGATGAAGATATGTTAAAAAACAGTGAAGTTATAATTTTTTTTCTACAAATTTACGGATCGTTTGTATGGCAGCTATATGATATAGTCGTCCGATCTGGCCCGTTCCGACATATGCACGAGTGAGAGTGTATAGAAGACTATATACAAAGTTTCATTCAGATAGCTTCAAAACTGAGGGACTAGTTTGCGTTCAAACGGACGGACAGATGGACAGACGGACAGACGGACATGGCTAGATCGACTCGGCTGTTGATGCTGATCAAGAATATATATACTTTATAGGGTCGGAGATGATTCCTTCACTGCGTTGCAAACTTCTGACTGAAATTATAATGCCCTGCAAGGGTATAAAAACATTACATATCGGCTATATTCAACAAGGTATTTATAATATGGAAAACAATTCCAGCACCTTTGTCGATTAAATCTGTCCCACTTATTAACGGGACAAGCGTTTTGAGCCGATCCGTGGTTCATAAGGTTTTGCCGTTTCGAAATTTCCATTTTGTTCTCCATTCGTTGTTCATCCATTTGATGGACTTCTTTTGTCCGATGGTAAGGCGATTGGATTCTTTTTCTTCTGTTTGAATTTTATGCATTCCCAGGGAAAATGTTAACAAAGATGGCAAGAAACAGTTAAAATATGGATGCGCCAAAGTTAAAAATATAACAAGAACATTTTTTGTTATTTCAAATGTCTACTATTTTATAAAAAACACCCTTTTCTATTTTATTTTGAATAGATTTGGCTTGGGGGCATTTGCTCTTTGTTAAAGAAAAATCATTCGAAAATCCCTAATTTCTTGTCATATACATTATTTTAATATAGGGTCAACAAAATCTACCGCATTCTGGAGGTTTTCTGTTGTTGAACAGCTAAAATATTTGGAAACCCATTTATTTTCAGTAGACGAGACACAGCTATTATCTGATGGAGAAATATGGTTGAATATGAGTTTCACATCTGCCAAAAATCTGTTTTCCATTGGGTAGACTTGTGGGAAGACAATATCAGCCGGTTCTGGGGCTCCAAAAGTTGCTAACAACACAAACTACCATTAAGAATAAGCTTAAACGGCGTAACTTATTATGAGCACGATGGCTTATTCATCACTAATCAGTGACAACGTATTTTCTGCTAAGGCTTAAGTTTCTGAAGCACTTACTATAGAGCAAGTAAATAGGTAAAAAAAGCACAGTCTTTAAGGATCGCGAATAGTGCAAAATAAAGGATGTTTAATGTTCAAATTAACTTTTCTTATTTTCCTGCATGAGATTATTAGGCCACACTCAAAGGCTTAATAGTCTTATGCAGAAAAGTAAAAACCTATTTGCCTTCACAGCGAGGTGCAATGCAACAACATCCGATGCTCTCCTCTGTTCGTCATGTACAATTTAATGAAACAATTTAAGCAGAAAACAAGTCGATTTTTCTACCACATTTTATAAATAAATCGATTAAAATAATAAAATAATATACATATATTATTGCCTGCTCTTACACTCCTCGCCACTTGAATAGGACACCCCTTTATACTTCTACTTATTCGGCCATATCATCCCAATTAAGTAAGATACAGAAACAAGTTTCATAGCTTCGGTTATTTCGAATGTACTCGAATACAATTTGCCCGAACAATTTCAATGATGTTTTGGGCGTGTGATTATTGCAAGTTATTAAATGTTAGTCAGAAGTTTTCTACGCATTAAAGTAGTCATTTTCGACCCTATATAGTATATATAGTCTTGATTACCATCAACAGTCAAGTCGATCTAGCCATGTCCGTCTGTCCGCCCGCCTGTCCGAATTTAGGCAAACTAGTCCCTCAGTATTGAAGCTATCTGAATGAAAATTTGAGATATGCTCTCACTGGTGTATAAGTGGAAACGGACCGGATCGGACGACTATATCATATATCTGTCATGGGTACTGCTATATAAAAACATAATTTAATACAAATATAGAAAACACGGTTCTTTTTTTAAATTTTGTCCTTTACAATTTACAAACTACAAAAAGAACGTCACGCGAAAGAACTATTTCCTCGGCATCGGCACCTATTTTCACCAGGGCTTTGCATACCATAAGGAAAAATTTCACACTGCCACCACACCTGATTGTAATTAAAAATATTTCCCTTGAATATTTACATTAAAGGTAAAAGTTATTTTCGACGTGATCACATGCAAAATTGGTTGCCTTGCTTTGCAAAGTAGCAATAAAACTATTTTGGTTTACTCAAAATTTTATAACTTTTGCGACTAATGAGAGTTGATATATGCTAAATAACTTATAACTGTTCTTGTAGAATACATATATTCTCAGTTAAGTAGTTGTTGTCGATTAAGCACGCTATGGAAACAGTAAAACAGTTTCGCAGCGGGAAAAGAGTGTGACCGCTCAGTCAGCAGGCTCTTCAACATTTTTTGTTGATGCGGTCATACTTTTCTGACAAGCGCCTTTATTTGAAACAAAAGGCACATCGACTTTTTAGGCTTAATTTTGAAAAATTATTTGTCCCTAAGCGATTGGCATGCATTTCAGCGGCGTCGCCTCTCTTACACAGCTCCCAGACGATTTAATATGACAGAAATATGGAAAAAAAGTTTAAGGCATTTGAAAGATTGGATATGGGCTCTAATAGGCAAGGGTGAATCGGTGTCCAGTTCAGTAAAGGACATGGTGGTACCATTGGCCATACTTAAGTACTCCCTTGGAGATCCCATCAGGTCATTCCTGGATAAAGGTGGCAACCAAATTGTAATGCCATCCTTCATGGTCCTCCAAAGCGACATGGGAAACGCCGCAAAAGGAAAGGAGAAGCTGACTAACCTGTGCCAGGTGCATGACAAGATCTGCGAGATCGGGAAGATTATGAGTCCACACCCTCTTAATTATATTTATACTTTCTTCCTGGCCTTTTGCAAATAATTGTAATTGCCCAAAATATTGTATTTGCCTTCGCCAAATACACTAGAAGAACTATAATTGCTCTAAGCTCCTAGATTCGACTTTTTTGCACATTATTGTTCTTTATTTTGGCGGAAGAGACTGAAGGGCAGAGCGAAAGGCAAATAGTCGAAAAAAGCCTGTTTTATTATATTTTGTATTCCTTCTCGCACCCCGCCTTGGAAGTACTGCATCGCACAATCTCCTAACGCCATGTAATTTTCTAGTATTTCGTTTATTTTCGGCTTATTGCTATCTCCAGACCCTACAATAACCAATTGCAAACTTTAATATCCAAATATCCGATCCCGAAGTTAGCTTCCCTTAATGTTACACGGCACTCACATTTAAAAGTCGATTGTCCAATTTAATAGAATAAGTAATATCTGTGATGAAAATATACATTTAAAAAATATATTTTAATTCTTGCAGATAATGAATTTAAAAACAAAAAAACGGATAGAAGGTATTACGATTCAAAAGGTAAACCTTTCTTTTAATAAATGTATTAAATCATTAAATATTAAATAATTATATTGTATTAATAATTATATTATATTGTATTAATAAGTATTGAATTTTTAATCTCTACAAGCCGCTCGAGCGAAAATCCTGGGCTCAACAGAAATTCACGTAAAGCGTGATAGCACCATTGCTTTGGCGTGTTCAGTGAACACGCATGCATCCTCCGTATTATGGTATGACATCCTGATAAGCTTGGCTTACATTAGAATGTATATTTCGGTATTTTTTTTTTAAGTTTTTATGAAAGACATCATGTAAAAATATTAACCATACCGAGAGTGTATCAGTGAACTCAAACTAAGTCCTCTCTATGTTTAAGTTGATTTTAGTTTAGTATGCCCCTTCAGATTGATATAATTTTAGTCAGACGTTTGCAACACACCAAAGGAGTCATAACGACTCAATACAGTAAATGTATTCTTTATCAGAATCAGCAGCTTAGTCGAGATAGTTATGTTCGTCTGCCCGATTCTATTCAAAAAAGTCTCAGTTAGTTAATGAAATTTCGCATAAAGTCTTTTTTAACTTTTGCAGGATATATAATTTTAGTCAGAAGTTTGCAACGCAGTGATTAGGACATTTCCGACCCTATAAAGTATATATATTCTATATATATATAAACATTATTAAATGTTAAAATGTAAAGTAATATATACTATATATGGATATATTATTAATGATCCGATTGCAATCTTTAAGGGTATACAAACTTCGGCGTGCCGAAATGAGCTTCCTTGTTTTATTTTGGTTTCTATCAAATTAAAATCGCAATCATTTGAAGACATGAGAAAATTTCTTATAATGTTGCCAAACTTAGTGAACGGACTAAATTATACCTTTATTAAGATAAACTGTAACTATGCATATTTTGTTTATCAATCAAGTAAACACATTTTTATTGTGTTAATGTTCATGAAATCCTGCTAATTTCTTCACGCCATGTTGTATTATGAGTATTTACTAAGAAATAGCTAAAAAACTAGATTTTTAACTTGTGCCACATTTAAAGTCAAGGGCTCATATAGTCATCCGGTTAATAATTTTGACTTATAACCTACATGCAATTAAAATACATATGACAATTCGGATAGATTTATCTAGATAAATATAAAACTAAGCGACTTTCACATGTTTTGTTGTTTCTCGGCGTCGATACCAAATTTTCGTGGAAGGGAAACGCATTGCTGGCGCCTCTCAAATAAAGTCAAAACAAAGAAGGCCGCGGAAGTTGACAGCGCTACTGCAATGTATGCCTTCTTCTACCTGTTACATTTTTTTTCGCACGACACAATGTTTAAATGCTATTACATTCAAAGGGCATTGGTTATACCTACTGTATATTTTTAATAAAGATAAACACAACAATATTTAAAAGGTACCATGGATCTTCGATTGTCGATTTTGATTCCCTTCGAGGTGGCATTAGCTTGGAGACCGAAAAAACAGATATTGGAACAACAAGTCGCTTGATGTTGACGCGAGCTTCCTTAAAGGACTCGGGGAACTATACTTGCGTTCCAAATGGAGCTATACCAGCTTCAGTTAGGGTTCATGTATTGACAGGTATGTATTAAAAAGTATACACTTATGTATGTATTAAAAAAATATATTTTCAGGTGAACAGCCAGCGGCAATGCAAACTAGTGCTGCGAAAGGCATAAGAACTAACAATACAGCAATGATTATTAAATTCATATCAGTCAAAATGTTGTTATATATTTCAAGTTTTAAGGAGAGATGACTAAACTAAACATGCAAACAAATTTCAAATAATCTAAATATAATAGTTTTAAGGGTAAGTTAATTTTATATTGCGTATTTTGGTTTAGAGTTTATTGACATCGAATAATAATAACAGGACCAGTTCGGTCGGTTGATCCGTCCATATTTCTGTTTCAACTCAATATAGTCCCCCAGTTTTGAAGCTATCCAAATGAGAGTTTGCAGATAGTCCTTCTATTATATTTTCCTTCTTGTATATAAGTCAGTACGGGCCCGATCGGACGACTATATCATAAGACTGCCGAGGAATGCACAGGAAAATTTTAGAACAACACACTTTAAGAGGATAGGGTTCAAGGTTGCCAGAATGGGGTTACAGTTCAATACGAATTCGAACACTCTTTCAAACTAACCGTCTTTAGGAACCCCCGGAATACTAACTGAGAATTGTTCAATAAGATTATCAGGACAAAACTTCTTATGCAAACAGCTTATACGATACATTCAGTCATTCAGCGACTCCTAGGTTGCTAAAAATATAGACTGAATTACTGAAAAGCCAGAGTGGCAATCCTCCAATCCAAAGCATTGTTCCTGCTTTTATTCAGCATTTACCTCAATTTTGTATACTCTTTGTAACGAACGGCTACACCTAACTATATAGTCGGCTGGATGGATCCTCGAGATTCGAGCGCATGCGGAAATAGTGTCCGGTTGCGGCCCGTCGGCTATGGGTGTGGCGGTCTTGCTCGACTCTCGGATTGCCTTTGATAATAATTACGATAATCGCGTGCTGAGACAAGCTAATAAAACCGGATAAAGAATGACACACAAACACTTACAATACTGCCCTAGAAAATAACATTCCCCCTTCTGCTGCCTTCCGCCTCCCACCGCCTTTGCTCGTCTAGAGGTCCTGGCTCGACCTCCCTACTTACACTCGCTCCTGCCTCAGCGCTTAATAGCTTGAGCGACCCCTTCATCGTGCTACCCTACATCACAAGCATACGCTAGCCGCGGTCACTTTTAAAGTTCTTCAAAACATTACAAGTTTATTTTAAATAATTAAAAATAATATTTCCTAACAACATGATTCAAAATAAAATAAATTGCAAACACAAATAAAATTTAAAAAATACATTAAAGATAAACAATTTAAAACGAAAGCTTACACATTTAAAATGAACTTATACGAGCAGAGGAACAACCAAAAGAGAGAAAAACATAAAGACGAACTGTGAAATGATCTGATAAAATCAACGGTGCGACCTTTAATCGCTAAAGCTTTGCAATTTTTATTACTTTCTTTATGTTTCGTTTCGGGGGTGAAAGATAGAAAAATATGAGCATGTCACTCACTTTTAACTAATATCCATAAACGAAAGCGCTTTGCTCGGTGCTAGCTGTGGAGGGAAAAATAAATAAAGGGGCACACATTTTTCGGCGACGAAAACCCAGATCTTTCAACTGTACCTTCAAATCGAAAACAATTACTGTCGTTTTAGACAAATGTTGGAAGCATCCTGAGAAATATGAAAAGCTGATATTTTTACTTCTTTTTACTGAGACCCTGCCACTATATCGCCTCTTGGCTTTCTACTTTCTTTGTGCCGCACTTGAGCTTTGATGAAAAATGAAATTAAAATAATGAAATTAATTAATTAAATTATATAGGTATTTAAATTAAACTATTTCGGCAATCATCAGGAACTGATAATTGAGTCTCAAAGCGGCATTCAGCTCCTTCGCTAGCTTGGCTTCAATCAGCCGGCGCGCTCCAGGAATCGAAGCGTTACTTTCCGCTGTTCCCTTTTGGGGTTCTAGCGCAAGACAAAAAGGAACATAAAAGAGACGAAGGAAGCTGCTACTTGGAACCTGGACTTTTCCCTTCTACATGCTCTTTTTCAAGCTATGAGGAAAAATAGAAAAAAAGGTCGAATGTTTGCGCGAATGCTCTGCGACTGGGTTTTGCTGCCGCTTCTGCTGCTTATAGGGAGGTCAAACAGATATTGGTCACTTGTTTCGCTGCTGCTTCTGCTGCTTCTTTCGCTGCTGCTGCTCATCAGCTGAAAGTTGCGAGTTTGCTTATCTGGCTGGGGCGTGGTGCTGCTTAACTGCTGACTGTTGGCTTCGCTGCTGCTTCTCGATCCTATTGCGCCCTCCTAGACGGAGACGTCGGAGCTCTTGGCCTTTTCTCGAGCGCCAAGCCTAAGCAAAGTTTTCCACAGTTAATTCTGCACAATTTTTCTCCACTCTTCCCGCACTCGGCTTACCCTGGGGACTTCAGACTTTTCGCCCTATTCCTTCGAGGACTCAAAAGTAAAGCTGGTCAAGCCCGTTAGTTTTTCTTGTTATAAATTTTACCTTTAGCTGGACCTATTTTAAGGAACCTCCCCGCTTGAGTGCCAAATTCGCGTCGTAATTAGACACGCCGCGATTCGAGCGAGAACCCTCTCCCTTCTTTTGGGCCCACTTCAGGAGGCAACCGAAACATGCCTTTGCACCTGAGCCTATGCCATCGCTTCTCTCACTGATAATCTTTCTATCTCTCATTCCCTCCTTTAATCTAGTGGCAACGCAGGACGATCATCCCACAGGTGGCGCTACAAAAGTATATTTCGCCCGAGCAAGCGCTACACCTTGCAGGGTATTATAATATCAGTCAGAAGTTTGCAACGCAGTGAAGGAGGCATTTCCGACACTATAAAGTATATATATTCTTGATCAGCATCAGCCGAGTCGATCTATCCATGTCCTTCTGTCCGTCCGTTTGTACGCAAACTAGTCCCTCAGTTTTAAAGCAATCCAAATGAAACTTTGAAGATAGTCTTCTATAAACTCTCACTCTTACATAAGTCCCCTTTCCGACTTATCGGATCGGACGACTATATCACATACATAGCTGCCATACAAGCGACCCGTAAATTTCTAGAAAAAATAATTATAACTTCACTTTTTTTATACCCTTGCAGGGTATTATAATTTCAGTCAGAAGTTTGCAACGCAGTGAAAGAGTCATCTCCGACACTATAAAGTTTATATATTCTTGATCAGCATCAACAGCCGAGTCGATCTAGCCATGTCCGTCTGTCCGTCTGTCCGTCTGTCTGTCTGTCCGTCTGTCTGTCCGTTTCTACGCAAACTAGTCCCTCAGTTTTAAAGCTATCTGAATGAAACTTTGCAGATAGTCTTCTATATACTCTCACTCGTACATAAGTCAAAACGAGCCGAATCGGTCAACTATATCATATAGCTGCCATACAAACGATCCGTAAATTTGTTGAAAAAAAATTATAACTTCACTGTTTCTTAACATATCTTGATCAAAGCTTGATTCTGATCTTTATATGTTGTTTCAGATTTTTTGATTTAATTTTATAAAAATCAGACTACTATATCATACAGCTGCCATAGGAACGGTCGGGAAATTTTTAGAAAAAAAGTATTATAGCTTTGTCAGCTTTCAACATCATTTCTTCTACTTTTAGATACTAGTATTTCATATTTTTTCAGAATTTTGTTGTAAATTTCATAAGAATCGGACGAATATATCATATAGCTACCATGCAAACGATCGGTAAACATGGAGAAAAATTACATGTTACTTTCATGTAAAAATGTGAAAAAATGTACAAAAATGTAAAACTGTAAAAATTGTATTTATATGAAAGTAGTTCATATTATATTATAAGGGATAGAATATAATTTATACAATTGGAATCTGCAAGGGTATACAAACTTCGGCGTGACGAAGTTAGCTTCCTTTTTTGTTTAACATATTTTGATTAACTCTCGTTTATGAGCTTTATATATTATTTCAGATTTTCAAATTTAGTTTTAGAATAATCGGACTACTATATCATATAGTTGCCATAGGAACGGTCGGGAAATTTTTAGAAAAAAAAAATTATAACTTAGTCTGTTTTCAACATAACTTTTTTATCTTTTTAGATACAATTGTTTTATATATTTTATATATATTCCGAAATTTATCATAAGTAAAACAAAGCATTTACCTTTTATTTCGGCCAGACAAAGTTGTCTGTATTATGAACCTCAAAAAACTTTCGATATGGAGAACGGGAGCGCCGATCCCCTTTTAAATATAGAATTAGGTAAATTTTAACGATTTCGATAGTCGTAGCGGTCGGTGTAAATATTGAGATGTTAAGCATGGTCCTGGTCTGTTTCCGGTCATTAGGTCCGGGCACGTTTTTGGTATCATGTAGTCAGATATACTACTCATATCTCCACCAATTGAACTGCACCCGAATCCTAGTAGTAACATATTTCCTGATGCAACTAGGCGTCGAGCCGCCTTTCCTGCAGTAAGTTGTAGGAGTTTAACTCAGCGCCTTTGATATGCAGAGCAGTGTCTGTCGCTGGGTTTTCCATAAGCTCGTTGAAAGTCATCTTTTCCTTAGCTTGCAACCAGACTAAGCCTCCATACAGCAGAGTCGGGCGAACCACCGATATGTAGACCCAGTGTATTAGAGCGGGCGTGGGGCCCCATATGCTGCTAAGCATCTTCGCGCTAAATAGCCTTTTTCACCCTCTTTCGTACAGTGGATTTCCATGACAGCTTGCTGTTTAGTACAATGCCGAGGTATTTGACTTGTGTTTTGCCTGGTTGTGCCAATTGCGGCACCTTGTATCTCTTGGTGAGAGAATGAGATCCGTCTTGTCTGCGTTGATACTGAGTCCTACGTTGTCCGCGCACTCACATATCTCCCAGACTCCCAGACTCCAGTGATAACAATGCTTATGTAATCCACATTGACTGCTATCTTTGGTGCTTTCCTCTCGAATCTCTTGCTTAAGTCGTCCACCACCAAATTCCATAGGAGGGGCAATAGGACCACACCTTTTGCCGCGCGTCTATGCGCTCACCATGAAGGCGGTGCCCTAATCGGATTGTAGTCGCCTATAACTTAGAAGATTTCTTATCCTCAAGTTGGTGGCGGGGGCGTGTTGGTCTCTTCTAGGCGATCCATTATTTCGTCCGTGCTAATGTTCTTAAGTGCCCGGATATGTCCACAAACCCTCGGAAAGCATACATCTTATTTTGTATGTTCCTCTTAATGATAGCTACTAATAAAAGTCCAGCAGTTCTTCTAGCGTCTTGAGTAAAAAGGTGGGGCTTATCGGTTATCGGTCTGCAATCCTTGGGGCTCGCATGGATGGATGAGCCATGGGGTGATCACTTTTTTGGTCACCTGTAGCAATGCTGGGAATATTTCATCTAGTCCCGGTGCTTTTATCCCCGTAAAAGTGAATTCTCCTAAGGGATATCATACCTTTTGGGAGATGGACTCTTTTGTTGGAAATAATAGTCTTCCTAGACTTAAAACTGTTTTGCTTGTAGCACCTATTTAAAATCAAAATTTGCTCGTACTTTACTCTATTTTCCTTGTTAGTCGTCTATCTAGAACGCGTTTGTTTCGCGGATAGTGATGTATCGCCGATGTTTTTCAAAAATATGAAGAAACAATAATAATGTCCTAAATGCCTAAAAAATCATATGTGTATAATATGGTCGTCAAATTTGCTTAAAATAAAAAAAAAAATGAATATAACACAGTTATATTTTTTTTCTCTTGAACTCACTCCGACCGTTGCTAATCAAAATGTATTACTATAATATATAGGGTCGGAAATGACTCCTTTACTGCGTTGCAAGCTTCTGATTAAAAATATAATTAATAATAATTAAATTAATATAATTAATTAATAATTAAAATATTAATAATAAAGATATATATATAGGTTTTATGGTTATTTTACTTAATTGCTGAAGTTGTAAAAACATCGATAATCGCCTAATCATATCGATGTTTCTCAAAATTTTAAAAACATCGATGCATCGATCGAGAGATCGCCGCGATGTGCCTGCTACTTGCGCCAAATTTTAGTGTCATTGTTTTTGTAAATCTTCATGGCACGCGAGTACCGACGACGCGAGGACAACTTGCTGGCGCCTCCCAAAAATGATAACGGTTTTAGCAGCGTGAGCAAATTGGAACCACGCTGGTATAGAGAATCCCCTTAAAAAAAATTACTTTCATATTCATAATATTTTTACAGTTCCACTTTTTTTAAATTCTTTACATGTACAATGTTTCATTTTCCTCTACAGTTACCGATCGTTTTTAAGGCAGCTTTACGATATAGTCTTTCGTCAAAGTGCAAAGTAGATGAAAATACCTGTTGAAAACTGGCAGTGAAGGAGGCATTTCCGACCCTATAAAATATATATTTTCTTGATCAGCATCAACAGCCAAGTCGATCTAGCCATTTCCGTCTGTCTGTCTAGTCCCTCAGTTTTGAAGCTATCTGAATGAAACTTTCTAGATAATCTTCTATATACTCTCACTCATATATATGTCGGAACGAGCCGGATCGGTCAACTATATCATATATGTAGCTGCCATACAAACGATCCGTAAATTTGTTGAAAAAAAAATATATAACTTCACGGTTTTTTAACATATATTGATTAACTCTTGGCTATTGGCCAGATTAAATTTTATAAAAATCGAACTACTATATCATATAGCTGTCATAGGAACGGTCATAAAATTTTTAGAAAAAAATTATAACTTTGTCAGTTTTCAATATAATTTCTTTTATAAAATATACAAGCATTTCATATTATTTAAGAATTTTGTTGTAAATTTCATAACAACCGGACGACTATATCATATAGCCGCCATACAAACGATCAATAAATGTGGAGAAAAATTATATTTTACTTTACATGTAAAAATGTAAAAAAAGTAAAACTATAAAAATTTTATTAATATGAAAGTAATTCATTTTATTTTAGATAGGGATAGCTTATAATTGATACAATTGGAATCTGCAAGGGTATACAAAGTTCGGCGTGCCGATGTTAGCTTCCTTTCTTGTTTTTCTTAAAATCGATATTATTTTATATGGAAATTATATGATTTAGTCGACCGATCCGGTCCGTTTTGATTTTTATAATAGTGAGGGTACATAAGAGACTAGCTGCATTTCATTCAAATAGCTTCAAAACTGAGGGACTAGTTTGCGTATAAACGGACAGATGGGCACACGGACGGGTGGACAGACGGGAGGACCAAAGACGTTGGAAATGACTACTTCACTGACTACAATTAAGATACCCTACAAGGGTATATAAATTCAAATAGGGAAATACCCTCGTCAGCCAAAAGGACCGATTTTAATCTGAAATAGAGCAGTGTACAATTTTTGGTACCTGAATATCTCTCTTATCGCCTTGCTGAGGTTTGAACATAGAACACACATCGACTTCTATCTTGGATTCCTTCACCGCATGAATCAAAGTCCGCCTGTATTATTATATCTATGTCTGCCCTTCGGCTCCCTTCTCTTTAAGATATACATTAAGAGTAATTCCAACTCACTTCAAGAACGTTTTTTCTTAAATAAGAACAAATTTGAAAAATTTTGTTTTCAAATTTTTTTCTTTTCATTTTTTTTCTGAGTGTATGGGCTAGAGATGGAAGCTTATCGATGATTCGCGCAACATATATTTATTTATATTGTCCCAACTTAAAGCAGATTTTATTTATAACTTTATATATATATATATATATATATATATATATATATATATTACAAAAGTACACTATGTCATTACTTATCTGAAATTTTTTTTCATAATTGCAGACGACATCATATTTCAATGGAACGAACGCGTTTGTGAGAATATTCAATACAGATACAAACACTTAATTATAATTCCTATAGTCATACATACGAAATTAATATATAAATAAATATTATTATATAATATGAATAAGAAAGAAATGTGTTTTTTTAAATAAAATTGTATTTACTTTGAATTTATGCGAAAGAAAACGCACTATTCTTTCCATCAGTTTCTATAATTTTGACTGCTGGTGTATGCAGGTATCTTTTAGTAATGGTATCTCAGATAAATATCTCAGTAAATATCTCAGCTGTTCTCCCAAACATCATTAAAATTAGTAAGTGTTTATTAACATATTTATATAGATAAAATTAATGATTATAATTGTGCTTATATTTGTAAAAAACAGACGAAAAGTTTATATTATCTATAGAATCTATATTCTATATAGGAATCAAAATACAGAAAAGACATCAATGTGTGTTGCTAGAGAATGAGAATTCTTTTGTGTATATAAGAAGCAAACTGCTAGCATATTTTTGTATACATATAAATAAATTTTTGTTCTTGAAAATTTTTTCGGAATATCTTAACATTTGCTTTCAATATGTATATATAAGCTTTTGCTGTTTATTCATCTTGCTAATACTCTCATGTTGAGCAGTCGTCGTAACAGTTTAAAAGTTTTTTAAATTTTTAGTTCAGATTAATTAATAATAAATAATTTGAGTTAATACATAAAATTATAAAAAAATTGATATACATTTTTGTGATTTTTAATATGCAGAATATTTACATACATCTATATATATGCGATCGAAAAAATTTAAAGAAACGACTGTGAAGCATTTATTTATAAATAACATGTCTGTTTATTACATATGACTTTCAAAATATTTTACTTCAATAATATGAACGTTATTCTGACCAAATAAATGGTTTAGTTAAGTTTAAAGTTAAAAAATAAACAAGGAAAGCAATATCAATCAAGATGACATTTAAATAAATACATAACAAACACTAAGTGAATAATTAGAAATAACAAAAACTTACTGCACATAAATAAATATTTTAAATGCATTAAAAATATAGAAAAATTTTAGCAATTGTAAAAGTAAGTGAAAACCTTTACAACGTGATTAAGGTACAATAAATACGGTCATCAAATTAAAACACAAAATAAAAAACAGATTAGAAAATAAATAAAATTTAAATAAATATCAGAATACTTAAATTAAAATATCTATCAAAAAGTACAAATATGGTACAATTGAAACATTTTCTTAAATAAAAAAATGCATTTATATTACAAAATAATATAATATGGAAAATAAAGAAAAGAAAAAGCAGTCGAAAGACTTTTCGAATCTGCGAAGTCCTGTGGCAGTTATAAAAAAAAGCTCGGGACCCTTGGACGAGGCGCTTGAAAAGCTACACAATGAGGATGCATTGCAAGAATCCTCCCCTTCGACATTACCCATTGCGTACCACTCATCATATATTGGAAACAAACTACGTCGATGTAGTATTAAAGAGAAGAAAAGAGAACGCTGGCTTCTTACGAGAAAAACATGGCGATATATGGCAGACGCCGGTCGTAAGCTCATACCAGAAGGTAATCCCGATAACATTGCCCAAATCGAGGCACATTTTCAAAGTGTATGTGCTTCTGAACCAAGATTTCTACTCTGGCGGCGAAAAGCCTCATATCCGGGTGCCACGCTGAGCTCCAAACGCCGATCAAAATTATTATCGCGTCATTCAAGTCATCAAAGATATATCAATAATCAAGATCGTGTCATTGAACTCTTGCAAACCTATCTTAATCTACGTGATGCATATAATAAAACGACGACGTTACTCGGTACTAAAACGATACGACCTGATCAAACATCGTCTCCTTCTTCGCAGAGACCACAAATCTCAACTTCCAAGAATGCTTTTCTACATGAACCAGCATACTTGGACTTGCACACCGAACTTTTCAACCGTTTAAAAATACTATCGGAAAGCATTTTATTGGGACAAGAAGATTGTACGGAATTAGACCTGGGTAATATATCA
>VNJR01000367.1:0-21606 GCA_008042585.1 Drosophila punjabiensis
CCGCTCCTTCGGAAGCACGTAATCGAAACGAGGCACTAAAAAGGACTCTCCCAATACATTTGCAATTTAATTACCTTGATGCGAGGGAGAGGGACAGCCTTAATGCCAATTTTAACTAATTACCGAAGTATAATTGCACATCTACGTGGGCTGGCATTCATAATAGATGCGGGGCAACAAATCGGGAAGTGAATAAGCATCGGGATAAGGTTTATTTATAGCCAAATGCAAGGGAGGGGAAAGGGTGGTGCATTGAGCTGTTTCCAGCACATTTTCCGCAAGTATGTATATCTGTCACAGCTTAAAATTAAATATGTCACCGAACCGAAACCGCACACACACAGAGAGAGAGAGAGGGAAGCCCTCGAGGAAACCCACTCACTCCTGTTTGTATTCTTCTGGCGCCCCCAACTTGGCAATTTTCAAGTGACAATTTCTACCACATGCCAGCAAACCAAAGCTTCTTTGCTACACTAAAAGAAATAGTTGGAATTTAAATACATAAACTTAATGATTAATTCGCAAAGGCTTACATGTAGTTCTTACATTTTTAAGGGATTTTTAGAAGGTAAAGTAATCAGCACAGAAAGGTGACTTACTTTTCCATTATCTTTTGTTCTTTTTGCATTATTTATTTTTTTCACAATTATTATTATATTTTTATTATAACAAATAGTCCTCAGCATTAAATAATATAATTATTAAATAGTATTTAATATTGATTTCTAACGATCATATTTATAAATTTCATCTAGTTTATGTAATATCTCTCTCTGTAACCCAACAACCCAGAGCAAATGCTATGCAATTTGGTCTTTTGATATGCGAGACGTTCATACAAAGAAGTGTGGACTTAGGAGGTGCTGACAGAGGGGAGTGGCAATGAAAGGGGAGCATCGAAAGGAATGTCAGCAGTCGCACATATTTTTTACTTCGATGTGTTCAAAATATCTTTACAATAGTCTCCACGGCACTCAAATGAATGTCGACGTAAGTAGTTGCCTGTGCAGGGATTTGGAGACAGTGATGAGCGCCAGGAAAGCTGTGACTGTGAACTTATAAAATCACGATCAAATATAATTTAGATATATTGTTTAAATTCAGTAAACTGTATAATAAATAAAAGCGAATACAGAAAAGCTTTCCGAATTCAAAATCATATATTTTTGGCTGAGTTATGATCAATTTTAAACTGCAAGAAATAGAAAATTTCAACTCCGCAAAGTTAGCTTCCTTTCTGATTTTTCTTTCATTTGAAAAACACTCCACATAGTCACAGTTTATAGTCACAGCTTCACCATACCCTACAAGTGATTAGTTTTCAAATTCCGGATGAAATGCAATGCATTTTATTTTGCGAGTAACTCAATTTCTCAGCCAGTCCATCACCTCTCCGGACACTTTCATCTTTTGGATGTCACTCCTAATGATGACGACTGACACTGTCGATGGCGATGGAGATGATGATGATGATGATTGTGATGACGATGATGAATCGATAGCGTGACAGGCGATGCTCAGCTCTGCAGCAGCAAAGCTGCTCCCATCTCCGCCCGTCATTCGCGGCAATTTCAATTTCGCCTGACATATAAATAACTTTGAATTTAAAAGGAAATATTCACAGCAACGAAGGAGCTGGGTAAACATGTCTGTTGTGTAATATGCATTACAGTTAGCTGCTGAGAGCTTTCATCCCAAAGAAGTTCCAAGTTTACATATAAAATATATATTGAGAGTAAGGGAAAAAATCAGAAGGGGTTGCCGAGTTAGTTGAGTTTATTTTGATTGAGTTTTGTTTGCCATTTGGTATCTGATGGCCCCGCTTGATATTTGTCTGCTCAATGAGCACTCATAGAGGGGCCATTATGGGGTTAAGGTCGTTTGGGGAAAAATGGTGATTGCCTAACAGCCTTCGGGGATTGACTTTGATTCAATATGGATATGAGAAGAGGGTATAAAAGCTTCCTATTTATTTGCTAAGGAATAAATGTAGTTAAGTCTTGTTAATCGGATGTAAATATTATTTTAGTTTTCTTTTTCAACTTATGCTTAATTATCCTTAATGCAACCTCCTTAAATTTACACCAAAACTCAATCTGAATATGGGAAACGTTTATCAAAATTACAGCACAGAAATCTGTGTCCCTTCGACTGCTTTTCCCGAAAACTACTTCCATCCATCTCTATCGCCTGTCATTAAATTATGCATTTGCGCAATCACTTCCTAAAATATGCAAAGGATGTGGGTGGCAGCAGGACATTCACCACGTTCCACGCCTCATTGCAATGTGGCAAGTTTACGCGAATTTTCCGTCGTTTTTCCCACTCTCTCTTTCTCTTCTCCTGAGAGGAAGTTTTGCCAAGGAGCTGGCTGCGCTTGATTTGCGCCCAACCCATATTCAGGACACCGTCCACCCTCCTCCTCCGATTCACCTGCCCTGGAGTGTCCTCGTTGTCATCGCTCACATGCCGGAAGTTGATAAAGTGCCTGGCAAGGCAAAGGAATTCCGCGGCATGTCAGCCCCGCCAATCCCTTAATTTTCCATCCAGCTGCCGTGTCTTCATTAAAATATTACTCACATGCAGGCAAAGACGGAAATGCATTAAGGCTCCGGCATCTCCTTCCTCTCGATTATCCTTTGAGTGTATGCAACAGTTAAATCTGTCAGGGAGCTCTCTCATCAGATGATGCGACCTGAATTTAGTGATGTTAATCCATAATCAAGAGCATAGGGTTCACTAGTGATTTAATGAGATTTAAAGGATGCTGTCTAATATATACTTAGAATCTTTAAGGAATTCTTAAATTATAAGAATTACTCGAAAGTATATTTTATAAAAATTAGATTATTAATAGCCAAGTTTAATATGCTTCCTTTAAGAATTATACCGAAATTTTCCCATCAAACTTTCCTCTAAAACCAATTTATAAATCTCATTAATATCAAATATAATTTTAACTCCCCTATAATCTCCGTTGCATTAATTTTTGACCATCTAGTCGCATTTATTTCGATATTCGGACTCTGCCAGGTCAACTTTCACCGTGCTGCATGCTCTATCTGCAACTGATGCGCTGTCCATAAATCACGCATACGCCACGTTGCACCCGGGCAGCGTTGACAGTTCATTAAATTCCGATGAATGGCAAATCGCGCATTCGATGCGTGCTAAATCTATATTTTTATGCGCTTTTCATGCGGATTTGCTAAAATTAATGCGCGTCTGCGAGGTCTGCGAGCGATGCGATAACGTTAATTATGTCACATAAATCAAGGATTTTTCGGCTCGGAAGCGAGTTTGAATGGAGCAAGGACACAGGGCGAAAGATATTTTAAGCCGAACAAAAAGGAAGCCCAGCTGAGGTGTGAAAGTATTTAATCAGATGGAAAATGGAACAGGCGTCGGGGAAATTCTGGAAGTAGACTAATTTGTGCTTATTAATTTTCCAATGATCGATTGAAAACCACTGGCTCAGACCGGCTTACTGGCCTGCAGTTTTCTTGGCAACATGGCGTATACGCAACCTAATTGATTTCTCAACACAAGTTTCCCCAAATTAAGCTGCTTTGGCCACAAAACAGGGAAAATGACAACGGGGAGGCGGGTGGAAAGCTGCATGCTCTGATTGCAGACAAATATGTTCAATATAATTGTGGAATAATTTCAATTAAAGTAATGAAACATGCATGCAAGAGGGTCCTTCAACAAGGATTCCAGATTCCACTCTGTCCAGGGTCCCCTCCCTTTGTCCCTCTGCGCCCCGCAAAACTCAATTATGTATGCAATTTGCATTTGTCTGGGAAAGTGCACTGAAAAAAAGTATTTTATTTTATAATATTTACTTTAAAACAACTTTACAAAATTTTGAGTATAGAATTTAGTAAGAAAACCAAATTATTTTCGGACAATAATTTTAAAAGCAACTCATACTTTTTAACTCTTTATTAACTAAACAATTTTCCGGGTTAAAATTATTGGATAAATAATTTTATTATAAATATAAAATTGATTAATAATTATATTGTCCATAAATATAAATATTAATATATCTTAAATATCTTTTTTAATAAATTGTAAGATGGGTTTCTTTACGTTTTAAATATATATTATTCTAATTATTCATTTACAAGGAAGTATAAGTTTTTAATGGAAGGAAATACAATAACTTTATTCTTTTAATTAAAGATATTTATATTTTTTAATTTAAGCTTTAATGCTACTTTTTTAGATATATTTTTATATTTATTATTATAATATTTATTATTATTAAGCTCAGTGTCCTGATCACAGCACAAAAGTGCGAAGAGTTATAAGAAAGTCATGGCCTCGGGCCAACAGAGAAGTCTATAAATTTGATGCCACAATACACACACAAACAGACCAGGCACACACACACACACACACACACACACACACACACACACAGATGCACAGCTGCATAGACAATGGCAATTGTTATTATTGTTTCCACTGCTGGCGCTGCATATTTTGCTGAACTTGTTGTTGCCGTGTTGTCGCAGTTGTTGTCATTTGTCCTGTAAGCGTGTTGTTGCGTAAGCGAGCTACTTTTGTTTATTACACAACCCACATTAATATACATACAATCGCATAAATCCTTTAGGTAAACAGTGAGTATTATTATAATCTCGGTTAGAAAATCGTAGGGATATCTATAGTGGGATTTCGATAATATTAAAGAGGGAAAGTAGAGCTAATTCTAGGGTATCTGAAAAAAATAAGACTTCTTATTTGTGTTCTGTAAATGCGAAGACTTTCAACTGGCACTGTTGAGCATCAGATGCTCTTTGTGGCTAGAACTTGTTAACCACTGCGTATGAGCAATATTTAATTATTATTACCACAGAACTAGCAACTCTTGTCAGTCTTTGAAGGCAAACTTGATTAAATTTACTCTACGAATTATTCACTTATTTAATTAAAATAAAGAAATTGTCTTTAATAGACTTACGTCAGAGCCACAGAATGGCCGACAAACAGGCTTAAGTTTGGCACCAATTTAAGTTCGATTCATCGCTCATTAGTTGCCACTTGCCGCCCACTTAAATCTTTTTTTCCCTTTTAAGTCCGCTCCAGGATCAGTCCAATTTAAAACTTTTCGATTCCCCACTAATTGCCAGGCAAGCGGAAAAGTTTTCAGGAAGGACTGAGAACGATGATGCGCTTATCATGTCAATAACTCAAGAAGGACACTTGCCACAAGCTCTAATTACCGATTGCCTGGGTCCTGGGTCCAATCAATAAATTGCATTCATCTCCCCCAAACGAATGTTCCCAGTGAACCGAAGCATTCTTGATCCCGACATTGTTCGACGCTGACTGGCGATGCCTTTGTTCAATGTTTATGAGATCCAGATTTCGGAATATCAGAACCCCCGCCCAATGCTGTACTAATTGGCAAGCGAAATTGGCTTACACATCCGCCCCAGTTCAAGCTGATTTGCATTTGCAGTCTGAGAAGCAGATTTATGCGTGGGCCAGGAACGGGGCATGGGTCATCTCGGGGTCCTCCTCCATCGGTTACCTCCTTATGTTTGGCACCTTGTCAACACGGTTCTAGAGGGGGTTTTGGGGCGGGGATAAGGGCAAACCGCTTTGATTCCGGTGAAAGGCCAAACAAACAGCTTGGGGTTGAGCTTAAGGAGCTTGTAAAACAGATTTAGAAGGGTTAAGGGGTTAGTCGTCAGTGAAAGGAGAAAGATTGAAAACTAATGGTGATTGGAAAGGGAAATCTTTGCTTGAAGAGAAAGATATTTAACAATTATTTATAGGATAAGCAGAGAATATTAAAGAAATACATAATTATTTAAGGAACGTTTTGCCTACTTTGTCATTTATTAAACTCTATGAGAACCTTTTTAAAACTCGACTTGTAAGCACCTTTTGCAGGTCTCAAACTCCGCTTTAAATCCTTCAAAAATACAGGCATCATCTCTGCCATTTTAAGAGATCCCTGCAATTCCCTTTGACTGCTCTGGATGGAATTTATCAATTTAAGCGGTCCACCTTATCCGACCGCATTACAAAGCCATTTGAAGGCTTTGGCGCGGCGCTTAATCAACGACGTTCCGTGGCAAAAAGGACATCCCGGCCCACAGCTGTCTCCTCGGCGGACTGCAATCCGTAACCCAATCCCAGAGGCGCAGTTTAGCCAGCGAGTTTCCGTTCTGAGCGCCGTAATAAATTCTAGCTCAGCGACTTGACTTCAAAGCGAGCGGGAGAAGGAAGGGAGGGGTGATGCCAGCTAAAGGGGAGCTGCATCCAGATCCAGGGAGACCCAAGGCTCAGCTTCCTGCTCCGCGGCTTCCTCCTCCTGCTGCAGTTCTGGCGGATTCTTCTTCCTGGTTGCCGTCGCTTTGTTCCGCTTGATTTACGCTAACAAGACATGAACGAATGGACACGCAGACAGATGTACAGTGGCGTCGGTCAGGGGGATGGGTGGGTGTGGCAAGTGGATGGGGGTGGGTGAAAAAGTACGGAAAAAGTTGAGGGAAAGGGCGGAGGATATTCAGGAGACGAAGGAGACACCCGGAGACATTTTAAATGTGGCGCAAAAGAACGATTACAGGTTGCCATCCGTCCGATGGATGCACTGCAGCCACATACAACCGCAAAAACCGCAGGACGAAAAGGGAGAGAGGGGGAAATAAACAGAGAAAAATATTTGAAATTTTTAAAATATATTATTAATTGAAGAAATAGTTTAAAATTCTTTTGCTAAGAAGGATTTAAATATATAAAAATATTCGAAACAGCTTACCATTTCCCTTTCAATTCATAGTTTTGATTTAAATTCACATATTTTCTCGCTGTTTACTAGTCTCCTGGCCAAAGTGCAGCCATTGGAGGATGCTGAGGTTGGGCTACTGGGCGTTGGGAGGTGTAAGCGTTGCCAATTCAAGCGAAAAGTTGGCGCACTTTTCTATTTCCGACCAAAAAAAATATAAAAAAAACATTGAAAAAGACGTGCCGACCATGGAGATAGGGAGCGATAGATAAGGCAAAAATCCGGGGAGAAAGAGAGCAGCAGAGTGACAGGGAGATACGAAGGGGTGCCAGAGGGCAATATCAGCAAAAGAAAGAATTTTCAGGAAATTACAGGAAAATGAAATAAATGAAGATGGATACGCAATTTGAATAGCATTGGAATTGGTCCTCTGCGGTTGACAGACATCCTCTGGGACAACGGGGGGGAAGGTAGGGTACAGCTACACCCGCAGGATATATACCAGCCGACGATGGGGTTCCAATGAGTGGCATACTTAATGACACAGACAGAAACTTTTATCAAGTTTTCTACTCTAATTGGGGGCGGAATTAAAGTGCTGCCAACAAGGGGGAAGTATAAGAGGTGGCAATTGTGGTTTTACTTTTCTTTTTTTATTTATTTCCCCTTAAAGTTATCATCAGGCAACTCAAAGTTGATATTTAAGTAGATAGAATTAAAGTTTTTGGGTATATATTTCCGTTCTGGTTTGATTAACCCCCCTTTGCCAATTTTATCTACTTTGTTTTCCCTAATGCTCGTCTGCCGCGGAAACTCTCTATTCGACGCAGTGAAAAATCCCCGAAAATTCGCTTCGAATTTTGTGCAATTTTAATAAACAACTTTTTCGGGCGGGTTACTGCCCGCTGACCAACAGCACCGCCGCCCTGTAATATAACTAATTGTGTAAACAGGAGCCACCAATATTTTGCAAATAATTAGCAAACATTTTTCCCAACCTCCCCCCTTGATGGTGAGTTGAAACTATGATTGCAGCTTCCCCCTATGGTAACCACATTATCCTGGCCACGTCAATAAAGCTGGCCCCCTCTTTTGTGTAGGGATAGATGGCGTAGCTCCATCGTCTCTGTTATATAATTTTAATATTTTTTAATTGCATTTATTTCCGCAACAGCAGCAGAGGCAGCAGCTGAAAAATGAAGGGATTCTGTCTGATATTTTTCGGGGCCATCGGGCGACGGCAGTAATTTAATTAAGTGCTTATTAGCCGGGCAAATACCGCCACGTTTTTTGTTTGCTTGATGGAATGTGGGTAGACGGAAGCGGGTGAAATTAGATTATTAGATTGTTTACAGACCAGCTGGTCCGCTCATACATTGGGCATCTCCCCAAATAACATAATTGGTAATTCCACATATGCATCCACTTCAGTCAGTGGAGCGAACTCTTCTGTGGTAATTCAATTAGTGTACTTACCTTATTGATTTTGGATTTGATAATTGAATGGGAATGTTGTAAAAAAAAATTATTTGCAATGTATGATTATGGCGGATTTTACGAAATTATTTATAATGTAATTTTAGTATGTTTAGGTTCCCATTTAATTGAAAAATTTGGTAAACTAGGCTTAATATATTAATATAATAATATAATTAATATATTTCGCATTCTAAATAAATTTACAGCAAGCTCATACAGGACAAAATGAAGGATAATGGATTCTAATTATTTTCTTAGGATTTTTTTTATATATTCTCATAATTCTTCGGTGTAACTCTTGACTCCTTTGAATTTCTTGGCCACATTCATCAACACTTGGTTGGATTAAAAAAGGAGTATTATTTGCAGAAATACTTTAAATCTACGAAATGCTCTCGCACTGTAAATGAATCTGTTGCAATTTACACAAGTATTTTGTTGCTCCGCTTGGCCATTATTTAGCAACAAGAACAAAAGCTGTAAGAATGACCACCGCACACTTGTTTATTTATCATTTAACTGCCTGGAACTCGCTCCGGTTTGCAACCTTTTCAAAAGTTTCGGCCCCTAAAGGGGGTGGTGTTGGGTGGTGAAAAACTTTGGATAAATGTTGCTAATCGCTTTGCAAGTGCAGGCAGACAAAAAGCCAACTGCTGCGCAACTCATTTGCATTTATTTGCTGTCCATCTCTGGTTTACACCTCCTCCTCTTTTGCATCGCTTTCAGGACTCTCTCCTTGACTTCTCCTGCAACTAATTGCCCCTCGCCTGTTCCTAATTGTTTTTGTTTTTAGTTTGCCGAGCTTAGCAACACTTTATGCCATTTTTATAATTATTTTTTGCTCGACTTTTTGTGTGGTGTGTTGAGTTATCGGAGGGCGAGAGGTGGCAGGGCGTTACGGCCTGCAACTAATTTCCGCTTTTTGCCACTCGTTATTCACACACTTGGTGGCAACGAATGGAAATGAAATAAACAAATGAAATAACAATAATAAACGAACAGCTACAACAACAACAAAGACAGTGGCGATGACAGCAACAGAACATATTTTTGTTTCTCTTCTTGTTTTTTTTTTGTGGGGTTTTTTGGGGTAAGCAAACAAATCCAAAAAATCCAAAAGTCGCACAGAATGACAAAAGAAATGCGTACAAATTACCCGAAAACGCAATGGACAGAAACAGCAGTGGCAACAGATACAGTAGAGCTTCTTGGATTTATTACATTAATTACAAATAATAATTATTAACATTTAAACAAATAATTATGAAGCTAGAGGATGTTATAAGAAATTCGTTGATATACAGGGCGTATGATTAATTTAAGTGAAGTAAAGTATAAATTTTATTTTGTATTAAATACTATATTATACAATTCATATTTGTATTTAAGCTGAGCTTTATATAAATAGTAAATTTATCTTTAAGTTAGTTAAATAATTGTTTGGATGTAAATTTGTGTTTGTGGCCTACGGGTCGTATGAGTGATCTAAAAATATGTGTTCTGTTAAGTTAACTTTAGCTACGAAAATATAAAAAAATATAATTAGGTTATGCTTTACCTAGAATTCAAATTAATTTAAAGTTATTATTTAAGAATTAACATATCTACCATACAACACCTCCATTTTAATTAAATGTCTAAAAAATTGATTAAAAATTCCACATGAAATATATTTCGAACCCCGTTTTATGTAAAAATTTTTCAAAAACTTTCATAGTTCACTTTCAAGAACTTTGCCTGTAGAAATTGGTTGGGAAAAAAGTTCCCTGCTGCTGACAATGACAAAAAACAACAAGTGCGTAACTGAAAGCGAAACAAGGGCAACACGAGGGGGGGGGGGGGAGGGGNACTTTACGAAGATTTATGTGTTTTAGTTGAGTTCCTTTCCCGTCCCCAGAACTTTTCCCGTTCCGCTCTCCAGTTCCGGAGCTGCGAATTCTTTTCCGAAGCAAATGTGAGTAGCATTTTTTACATCTGCTCCACAGCCCCGCCCTCTTGTACTTCTTTTTTTATTTTGGGAGAGCAGTGGATTGCCGTCGGGTTAAAGTTGAGAGGCTTAAACAAATTGCCATTTAAATTTGCATTAGCCCAGAGACTGTGGCACCGTGAGTGCCAAGAGTCTGACAACCGTGAAAGGGAGACACAGTTTGCTTACAATATATTTGGATTTAATAGAAGAGGTTGCCAGAGAAACACATTTAATATAAAATATAAACAAATAATAATAATAATACATAAAAATAATCCCTTAAAGAGGCAGGGTATATAATTAAAGCAATTATATGTTTAGGAATTTTTAAAATATTTTAAATACCATTCAAGTTAAATTAATAAGACCAATAAAAATAAACCGAATTTAACCTAAAAATTTATAGAACAGAAACAACTCCAACTTCTTATTTTCTGAAAATTTAATTACCATAAATAGAGGCAGCATTTTATGTATTTTTTTACCATATGAATCCCATGAAAGTTACCAAGCCAAGTAAATATTTATTTTAATTTGTTTCTCCCCCAAACGTCCGCAAACAATTGTATGCCACTGTTGCCAGCAGGACGCCCTTGTCTGTGCCCCCAAAATGCATAAACAAATTGCAAAACAAATGTGTTGCAAATTGCACAAAAATATTTACAAACTTGCAGAGGCCGTAAGCAAAGCAAAAAATATAGACAATTTCGAATAAAACAAATAAATTTGTGCTCTCATATGCAAAATTATATTTTGAATATTTTATATTGAATTTATGGCCGGGAACAGTGACTAACAAAAAATAATAAACAGCGCACACAAACACTTTTTGCTCAATGAATTTATCTGCAGTGTTTCGGGAAATCATTTTTTTGTCTCTGAACAAAATAACATATTATTTATTTATTACAGAAAAGAGACCAAATTTAAATGCTCACCTGCTTCAGCTCCGGAATTCGGCACGTGGCAGAAACTTTGGACCAGAACCGCCATCCTTCTTGAATCTCTGGCGATGGGGAACTCCATATTTGACGCCAGTTAAGCATGAAAATGCCATTTAACAATGGCCCAAATAAATAAAAACAAAGGCACTGAGGACACGGAGAAAAAAACAAACAAAGCGATAAAATGTGTTGGAAAATGTTGGAAAAACAATGCAGGGGCACCGTTACAACAATAAGCGATGGCAGCCCCCCGATAGCGCACAGCAAGACAGGAAAAGCGACCAAAAAAAAGCGCACCAGAAAACCATAACAATAAAAATGTCAAAAAAGCAGCCAAGCTTAAATCAAATTAATGTGAACGGGCCAATAGGCCCGAGAGCTGAGGTTGCTTTTCCTTCTATATTTTTTTTACATTTGCATTTTTGAATGGAGTTATTGGTATATCCTTAATTGAATATCTTTAAATTTTAAAATTTATACTGGTTTGTCTGAAATATAAATATATGGAATTATATTTTGATATTTCTTTATATTTTATATTATTATTTAAAGGTCATTTAAAAACATTTTAAATCTGCAAAATATTGTACTACAAAAGTTCTCCCTTTTTTAAACCAATTTCAGAACACTCTTCTGTGTAATATTTACCATCTTTGCCTTTTGTCCTTAATTTATTAATACATTTCGCGTGCATAAATTACGATTGAACATGAGTTTAAAATACATCGAGTAACCATAATGTTGGCACATAAATCGCTTTAAAACGCTTTCGCTGTCAAAATTGATCGGCCTGCCACTTGAAGGCTGGCGAACATTTTCCCAAATGGCAGCCGTGTTGGTTAACAACAATCCGCGATTGAAATTAATGGCTAGAACAAGAATATTTATAATACAATAACTCGTTTCGGTTTGTCGACTTAATGAGCATCGAGCATTTTGTTAATTGATTTCCCTGCCCGTTTGGCTACTGAAAATTTATGAGGACGTTGCAGCCTCATCTTTATTACACTTGAAAAATTTACGAATAAAATATTTAACAAATTTTACCTATTAAATATTAATACAAGAAATAATTGTAAGCTGAAATCTATGAAAATACATAAACGTCATTTAACAAAATATAAAATTTTTAATATTTTGTCTTATTTAAACAAAATTTGTATAATGTTTGCTTTTAGAAGACTGTAGCACTTTTCTACTTCTTGAATATGGAACATAAATTAATTTATAATTAAAAAGAAAATAAAAGCTTTATATTTTTTCAGTGACTGTAAATGTCAGACGATTTTCGATGCGAGCATAAACTAACTGGAAAATACAATAAATCGCATGACCCACAACGATCCTGGATAAAACAAATGGCTTTAATTATGCCTGAGCATTTGTTGCAGGACATCCCAGGACATCCCAGGGCATCCCTCTGTTACGTTCCTCCCCCGCTTGGCATCCAGGTGCATTGACCAGGCGACAATGATAATAAATTCCTTGTGCCGCTTGCCACCTCTTTTTAACTCCACTTCAACCCAGCTGGGGGATCACTAGGTGAGATGTCACACACCTAAAATAATATACACGATATTTAAAAAATATATTTAGTACTTTTGATCTATTGGAAATAATATTAATTTGTTATGTAACGCAATATTTAGCGCTTTACTTACGGTAATTTTCGGACAGTGTGCCCAGAGACTCTTTGCAATTTTTGAACGTAGTATAGCAACGCTTTCTAATTTAAAATATTTCATAAAAATAAATTACAAAATGAATACTTAAAAGTATATAAAACTAGAATTGTGTTAGCTCTAATTTTCCCAGTGCTGCCTTAATAAAATGCAAGTGCGCAAATATTTTCATCCAGACGGGACAACAACTCCTTTACTCCGATGTCCTGTAAACTATTTACAAGAGAGGAATTTTCATTTTGCCAAAAGGAATTTGCAAAAACAGAAGATGTGCCGAGGAGTGCCATAAATATGCGGGTGCATGTGTGGGATTGTGACCAAGTGTCATAAATAACTGGGTTAAACAGCTGCAGCAACAGTCTTCGGCAAAAGTATGTGTCATTAAGTGCGAAACTTACAAGCTGCAAACACGCAACTCAGCCAGGACGAAGTCAACTGGAGGGAAAATTACGGAACGGCAATAAGAGTCGAAATTGGTGCCTCCTGCGAGTTGCCTCAATTAAGAGTTCCTCGTCGGAGTTATCGAGTTCTTTCCAAATTTGGGACACATAAAAGAGAAGAAAACCATTTGTCACAATAGAATTGGTGAGGGGAAAAACTATAAGGAAAAATATTGGTCCTCAAGTTCAATATAAAATAACCTGCATTCCAATATCCTTTTCCTCGCTCCTCATTCCTTACAAATCTCTCAGCAATGTCATATGAAGAGGACATAAAAAAATTACGCGACAATAAATATAAATAAAAAGGGAAAACAAATTTGGAGGCCTTAAAATCCGAGGCACTTCTCCGCCGTAAACAGGATGCCAGAAAGAGCTGCCAACTAGATTTTTTATGACCAAAAATGCAAATCTCTGCAAATGACTCAGCCAGGAAAAAGAGGGCCACTCATGCAGCCCCTAAACTCACCTGGTGGTGGTGTAAATTTTGCACACCTTTCATGCCGCGTCTAATAAAATATTTATTACCAGCAGGGCCAACCAAAAAAAAAAAGAAAATGCTGTAAAAAATCAGTGAAAATGCCAACCGAAAAAGAGAGATGAAAAAAACCTACCAAGGCCAGAGAGGTTTTGCGGGAAGTAACACTCTTTGGGAGCGGGATAGAGGGGCTTCACCGACATCACGTACTGCGGCAATCGTTTGCTAATGCGGCAAAATGTCAAAGTTGCAAGCTGCAGCGCAACCGACTGCCATCCGAAGCCGAAACTTTATGAAATCGCCAGCTAATTAAATTTATTTTTACCCAAAAAGTAAAACCGAAATGCACCCACTGGAAGATGAATCGTCCGCAGGTCACGAGCACCAAATTGGCAAGGCAATAAAAAGCCAAAGAAAATCAGCTGCATGGGAAAATGAGTTATGCTCAACGGTGGGAAACCTGTTGAACTCCTCCGCCACTAGTGTCATTTTCCGCGTGATTTGTATTTATTTCTCACATCTGACTTGATTTATTCAATGAAAATAAATAAGTTTAGCTGAAAATGATAACTTTGACTATTATTCAAATTAATTGGGGGACTCGACAGATGTCGAATTCGGTTTTTGGAAAGGTTAAGACAGCGATACGGTGGCAGGGCAATGTTGCAAGTTGCAAAATTACAGTGATTGTGGCAACAGTTTCCTACTATTTTCATGGATGTTGCTGCTGCCTTTACACATGCGATGCTCGAGAGAGGAAAGTAATTACCTGTAATCACTAAATTGACGGTTGAGCGTAAACTGCTGTCAATGTGTGGGAAAATGAGGGAAAACGAACTCAAGGAAAGCTGAGTTTAAGGTAAATTTAGAACTGTAAATTAAGTATTTACTTAAAGCTTAAGCTTCCTAATACCTACTTATTTTCTGCGCTTAAACCGTTTTTTAAGAAATATAATTAAATTTAAGATATCCCTTCAAAAGAATTTTTTATTTTATAAAATTAAATTCAAGCTCTATTGTAGCTCGATTTTCTTTGAATTTAATTCTTTAAGATAAACTCTTGTTTTTTCACGCCTCAAAGAACTGTCAGAAACTTCTACATTTCCTGGCTGACACCTTTCGAAAGCAGAGTTTTCCATTTTCGCCGTCACCTGCGGCGAATTAGATATTTCTTGCTTTCATTTCTAAGTGAATTTTCATTTCTGCAAATAACTTAGCTAACGCCATCTGTTGGCCGTTGGCTGAAGCACACAGTCTCGGTTGTTGCCACCTCGCTTTTCAAATGCTGCTTTTCTTTATACTCTTGCAGAGAATTTTATAATATTACTAAAATGTATTATATATATACTACAATATACACATATATAAATTAATAAATAGAACATAAGCTCCAGGAACATTACAACTATTACTTTTACTATAGAATTTTAGTTAGTTTTTATTTAAAAAATCTTTTCAATAACTTAGGAGACATTCTCAACCCCATAAGTCATATACATTCTTAACCAGAATCAACAGCCGAGTCATTCAGCCATTTCCGCAGAAAAATTCTTATTTTGAAAATTTTCAAAATTTCTAAGGGGTTCCATCGTTGAAATTGTCTAAAAATTGACAAAAATTTTTGTTTTCAAAATTTGTTTAATTTAGTATGCAGATTTGTAAACCTTATAAAAACAAACAAAGAAAAGTTTTTCAGAACTAAAATTAATTAATTTTTGATTTAGTTATGTTTTTTCTAAACTTTCATAAGTACAAAAGATGTTCATAATAAAATATATTTAAAGTCCGAATATGAAAATTGTTCTTATTGGTCTCTGAAGGCCAAAGAGCGAAAATTGGCCTAAAGTAATAAATATTCCGCTTCATTATAAATATATTAACAAATTGAAAAGTACAGTTTTAAAAATTCCAAGAGAAATTTACTTCCTTTTCCTAATATTAACATTGTCAACAATACCAAGAAAATGTTCAATTTTTTTTTTTAATGTTAAACTCAAAATTCTGGTTTGGTCAACTTATAAAACCTTTCCGAATTGAAAATACTTTAATTTTAAATAAGTTATAATTGATTTCAATAGCAAACTGTAGAGCATAAAAAGTTCAGCTTCCCAAAGCTAGATACCTTTGTTTTGTTTTTTATGTTTTGAAGTTGTGTTGTCATCGCGTGTTTGCTAAACATTCTTGAAGTGTTTGCTGTTGTTGCAAGTTGTAGTTGCTGGTTGCAAGTTGCCGATGTTGTTAGTTCTTGGTGGCTTATGCTGCCACAGTTGCCCGTTGCGCTGGCCGTTGGTATTGCACTTTGGGCTTATCTTATTGGCGAGGCCACAACGACGACAAGGAAGTCATTAGCAAAAGGTTAGCCAACGAACTGACCCCTTTCTATGTTATGTTGCTCCCCAGGGGAGCCTTTTTTTTGCTTTAAACAAAACGTAGACCCGCTCTTAAGAACTTTTTGCAATATTAAAAAAGTTTGCCACAGGAAATCGAAGAAAAACTGATTAAAAAATAAATCGCAAGTTTCCTTTTTTTTTATATTTTTTTGTTGAACTTAAACTTTGACTCAATTTCGGTAATATATTGATTTTGGGTTCTTTTATAAAAGAAGAAATATATATTTAAGCTCATGTCCGGCTGAAAGCAAAAGTTTCACTCCAAAAGCGAAGAACAAAGTTCAAATGCAAAATGCAGTATTGAAATCAAAAGGCAAAAGCCAGCCAAAAGTTTCAAGCAGAGAGCAAGTGAAGATGCAGTCGAAGAAAATTATTATTATGGAAAATTATAGGAAGAGATTTAAGTTCAGAATTTACTATTTATATAAAGCAATATTCCAAAAGTGGCTAGAACTACCTTAAGAATACATTCTCAAAAAATATATTTCTTATTTTTATTCTAGCCAGAGTATGAACATTTTAAAAAAGTTCAACTAATTTTCTTTAAATAATGTTTTCAACTTTTATTTCAAGTGCCAGGATAAAGGCACGGAAGGAAGCGAAATGAAATTTCTTCGGGAGTGAAGTGATATCCTCAGCCAGCAGCAGCAACAACAAAGCCAAAAGTGAATGAAAGGCGGCGAAATAAATGAAAATGCAAAGCGGGAAGCAAGTTAAAAGTTTTGTAATAAGTGCAGCCAAAGGCTAGCACAGGGACGCTGTTTCTGGGAGGGGTTCGTGGAGGAAGCACATCAGCTGCGACAGCTGCAAAGCCGCAACGCAATGGCTGAAACTTTGCCCTCCTCGCAGAGTAAATGAGTTGGAGTTATACCAGAGAAAGGGTAGATATTGCTGTTGATCCAAGAACGGAGCTTCATAATCCCCACTGTAATATTAAATTCTTTGCAATGTAAGAACAGGTTTTTGTTGAGATAATTTATGTAACGTGTCTATGACTATTAATAAGTTAATTACAAATAAATGGTAAACCATACCTAAAATTTCCAAAAAGAAGTACTTAGAAAAAGAATTACGACTTTATAATGCCAAGTACAGGCTTTCTGCGACTTTTAAATATTTTCTTTATATTTTTTTTTAATATTTTAGTTCGATGATATTGGTTATAAGACTGTAACTAAGTGAAGGAGTCGTTTCCGACCCTATAAATATATACATATAAACAAATATATTCTTAATAAGCGTTAACAGCCGAGTCAATCTAGCCATGTTTTGGGGGGGAAAAAAATGTACTCAATTTTTTTTTAACTTTTTTTGTAAAACTGTCAAAAATTCACAAAAAATTTTAATATAACAAAATTTAAATTTGCAGATTTATTTTCCTAATAAAAACTAGCATAGTAATTCTTTCCGAAATAAATTTAACGAAATTTTGGCGTAGTTATGATCGATTTTTATGCAAGGATATATATAAACTTCGACTTCCCGAAGTTAGCTTCCTTTCTTATTATATTTTATCTTACTTTTAGATATAATACCTTTACTCTAACTTAAAGAGATAGACCTATTTTTGTCAAAAGTGACTTAAAAGGATTGAACATTTTTCGGCAGCGTCCTTTCAACTCTCACACACAAACGCAGATGCATACGTAACTCACCTTAATCAAGCGGCAATTGTTGCAGATCCCTCCCTGATTTTCACCTCCCTCACCGCCCAGGCAATGCAATTCAATCCGTCGGCCTGCCCACAATAGTTAACAGCATTGTTACACTTTTAAACGGTATTTTTTTACCAGGTATTTGGAAAGTTTTGGGGTATATTTTTATATTGCAAAGAGTTCAGTAATATTAGAACCAGTTGGGAATTATAAGCAGTTTTTTAGAAGAATTATTTTTTAAATATAAAAAAAAAATTTTAAGAGTGTTAGCTAGCTCTCTTGACTTAATAGTGAATACAATACAACGTTTTTACCTTAGTTTTTTTTTTAATCTGGTTAAGGGTTTTATGATAAGTATATATGTATGTTTATTTTGTTATGATTGATTTTCATGATCCAATTGCAAACGGCAAGAGTATGGATACTATAGGTTTTCGAATATTCTTTTATTTCATGTTGAACTATTTATTTAATTGTTAGTTTAAAATGTACGAGGTATTTTTCAGTCGTCATCAATGACAGTCTTCTTTCTCGTTAAGTTTGAATATGCGGCAAAAGGTAAAAGCGAAGCGGCGCAAAAATAAAAACCCGAAAACAAAAACCAGAAACAGAACCCCAAAAGCACTATATGTAGTAAATGTGGAACTAGCGGAGCCACCAGCCACCGCCGATGGACGCCTCCTGGTCGGGACCACTGCGGTTCATTAGCGGCTCCAAATGCGATTTGCTCTCGATGCAGAGTCGCCCCTGTGGAGGAGGGAGTTGCCTCGAACTAGAACACATGAGCACGTAATTTAGTAGCCGCTTTAGCGCTTTTGTGTGAAAATCACAACGGCAGCGGCAACATGGACCCAAAAACTCCATTCCCGCACAGTTGAGATGCCAAAAAGTAACTTATTTTAGAAAGTAAAATGAATAAAATATTCTAAAATATATTTAAAACATTTGAGGTTTGATTTTAAACGTATAAAAAAATATTATAATTACTTATTGTATTATTAAGCAAATAAACATCTTAAATTTTTCGGGTATAAAGCAATTAATATTCAATTTAAAATTGTTTAACTGAACTATTTCCTTTAAAAATTCTTCAATTTATAATGAATATAAAACTAAACAATAATGTATAATATGTCCACCAATTTTAATTAATTAAAAACTATACAGCTGCCTCCGAAATAAGACCAACTTCGCATCGCTGACCCACCACTCTCCGCACGACCTCTGCCTCCCCCCGCACCGGTGTTGTTTATGGCCATGTGCCACATCGGGATCACATTCGGGCCACTTTTGTGTGTGGGTCCGGTTTGTGCCGTTAATTCCTTTTTATAAATAGCCAGCGATACAATGGCCGAGACCCCCGCCTCCCTCGGCCATCAGTCGCAGCGAGAAACTAATTTTATTTGCCATTTTTGCTAGTTGCGAGGTTAGTCCAGGGCCAAAACTAATCAGTTTGTTTTTTTCTTGGCCAACATGCAAAGCCTGGACTTGGATTAAGACTACCCTTTTTTTTTTTGTATCTCTAACTTGGAAAGATGGCAGAGGCCAAGTTCAGACAGTTTCACATATAAATTACTTAATGCAGGATGGCAACGAAGAAAACCTTCCGGAAGGACTAACAAATGAGAAATGATAACAATTAATGAAATATAGAATAGTCCCGAATAATAAGAAAAGAACAATATAAAGCAAACTTCGGTTAGGCTTTTGAATTAATTATTTGATTAAAAATACGTACTTCAGATTTAGAAAATAAATTTACCAAACATTGAATTAAATCAAACAAATTAATGTCGAATTGCGTTTTACATTATAAATTCGAAAAGAAACTGCAATCTGTAATCGATATACATATCGATAATATACTTATCAATTCTTTAAAGGCTGGTCACATTAATATAAGAATATCAAACCATATATCTTCAATTTAAAATTGAATTAATTTTAATTTTCAATTTGATGAAATATGAATGCTGATTCAATGAAATCTACGCTGATTTTTCAGATAAATCACACTTTCAACTAATTGCTAGAAAATTATACTTTTTTAATCGCAATTCTATCAAGTTTTTATTTAAAATAAAAACAATTCCGTCGCTGACGTTCGCCCAGTAGCGATAATCATTGAACCAAAAAGACAACCACTCATGTGATAGGAAATTTCTATTAAATCAAACCAATCAGACCACTTCAAGGGATCGCTGATAACTCGGGAAAACCAAAATAAAAAGCCTCAAAAAAAATTGATTAATGACAATCATATAATAACGTAAAAATATAAAAAACACACGAACGTTTCTGATTTAATCAGGATTTGCTAATCATTTTAGGAGTCAGCTTAGTGGAGCTTGGCCAAAAGAGCCGCCAGGGTCATCTTGGGATCGAAATCGGCATCGCTGGCCACAGAGATATCGGGGATCAGATCGGCATCGGCATGAACTTCCGGCTCCACAGGCTCAGCTCCGGAAACCTGGGCCAACTTGGGCAGAGCCTTCAGACCAGCGATGGGCTTTTTGGGGGTATTATCAGCATCGGAGGCAACGGAGATATCGGGGATCAGATCGGCATCGGCATGAACTTCGGGCTCCACAGGCTCAGCTCCGGAAACCTCAGCCAACTTGGGCAGAGCCTTCAGACCAGCGATAAGCTGCTTGGGGGTATTATCAGCATCGGAGGCAACGGAGATATCGGGGATCAGATCGGCATCGGCAGCAACCTCCTTGGTCTCCTGGGCGGTGTCATCCGCATCGGAGGCCACCGAGATGTCAGGGATCAGATCGGCATCAGCACTGGCGATACCTCCGGCGACCTTGGCCAGCAGGGGCTTCAACAGGTTAAAGGAGCCACGCTTGGGGGTGTCGTCAGCATCAGTGGCCACCGAGATGTCGGGGATCAGACCAGCATCAGCCTGGACGGACATATCGGGGATCTCGGCCAACTTGGGAGCAACGAACTCGGCGATGGGAGCAGCCTTGAACCAGGAAGCGCGCTTAATGGGAGTATCATCAGCATCGGTGGCCACCGACATATCGGGAAGTACTCCAGCATCGGCCCTGACGGACATATCGGGAACATCGATGGCATCGGCCAGGACGGACATGTCGGGAATCATGTTCTGGAACATGGCCTGCATCTTCTGGGCGATTTCTGAAATAAGAAATTTAATTAAATATTTCATTTCGTTTTAAGTTAATTAGTAATATTTGTTTATGAAAATGTACTTATGAAAGTTATTTAAATAAATATTTAAGTAGTTTTTTTTTAACAAAAATAATTTATTTTCATCAATATTAAATGCGATTTGCATTTTAAAATATGAAAAAAATTATGGTTTTACGATTTTGGAATAGCTATTATTATTTAAAATTATTAAATCTTGATTATAGAAATTATCATAAGTTTATTTCTTTGAGAAAATATACGAAATATTTTATAAATGAATCACTTTTTTCTTTGTGGCTTTTTCGCTCCGATAGCTCCATAATCAATTGCTTTGGATTGTTCTTGGTCATTGTTTTGGCCTTTGTTGTATTTATTTATTTATTATATTTGTTTTTAATCCCATAAAACACCTGAACTTACCCCTCATGTGAGGCATATGTTGGTGGGCGGCCTGGATCTCGTAGGTCACATAGTGCCTGGCTTGGGGCACGTACCCTCCGCTGACCAGCGGAAGGATGAGCAGGGCGCAAATGGCAAAGTATTTCATGTTGATCGTCTAAATATCGACTGAGCCACGCAGCCACTTGAGGTGAGGTTTTATAGTGGCCTTATCGGGGCGCTGACTCCCTTATTTATGGCCCCGTTCGAGGCAGACCTCT
>VNJR01000368.1:0-31420 GCA_008042585.1 Drosophila punjabiensis
AGTTATGGAAGTTTGAAGCGAGCTTTCTACTTGGTATTTGCGCGAGGATCTCCTGAAAAATCACATATTCACATTTTTTCATGTCATTCCGCGTAAAACTAACGGTGATATGATTTTTTAATATCCCAAACATTTAATCGCGCGTATGTGCTTGTCAAACTTAATTATTTTTTCCAAATTTTTTTTTTTTTTGCTAATGCTCTATATATTAAGAACACAGTATGAATCGATCGGAGCAAAATGACCAAGTTATGGAAGTTTGAAGCGAGCTTTCTACTTGGTATTTGCGCGAGGATCTCCTGAAAAATCACATATTCACATTTTTTCATGTCATTCCGCGTAAAACTAACGGTGATATGATTTTTTAATATCCCAAACATTTAAACGCGCGTATGTGCTTGTCAAACTTAATTATTTTTTCCAATTTTTTTTTTTTTTTTTGTTAATGCTCAATATATTAAGAACACAGTATGAATCGATCGGAGCAAAATGACCAAGTTATGGAAGTTTGAAGCGAGCTTTCTACTTGGTATTTGCGCGAGGATCTCCTGAAAAATCACATATTCACATTTTTTCATGTCATTCCGCGTAAAACTAACGGTGATATGATTTTTTAATATCCCAAACATTTAAACGCGCGTATGTGCTTGTCAAACTTAATTATTTTTTCCAATTTTTTTTTTTTTTTGCTAATGCTCTATATATTAAGAACACAGTATGAATCGATCGGAGCAAAATGACCAAGTTATGGAAGTTTGAAGCGAGCTTTCTACTTGGTATTTGCGCGAGGATCTCCTGAAAAATCACATATTCCGAATCGGAATACCCGATAAAGAACATGTCAAAAGATAAGAAGCAGCTGTGGTTACGACCAATTCATTGGCGCTATCCAAATCATCAGACCACTTGCTTACTATCACCAATATCGACTAGAGTTGTGAAAATAAGTTAAAAATATAATATCGATGATATATCACTTTTTAGAAAAATATCAAATTAATAAAATATTTTTAAGCCGAAAATGAAAAAAATGAAATTGACAGTTCGTCATGCGTCTTCGCATATCACACACGCGTGCTGGGCCAGTCTCTCTAATGGTACTAATGTATATAAAGTGCCCCTTTCAGGGACCCGAAATGTGACTAGATCACTTTCCCAGGAAATTAAAGCCGTTGGCTGCGTTCAGCAAAACTATCGTAAGAAATCCATCAGTGAGCAGTGATCAAGTTGTTCTGCTAAATGGCATTCTAAAATATAATTTTATCGCCTGATTGTCCTGTTCCTTTAGGCATCTGTAGTTTTTCGCGTCGATAATTTATGTACTTCTAGGAATCTATTAATTAATTTTAAGTTAGATATAATAAAAGTTAAGTTAAGTTGATGTTAACAACATTATTTATTGATTTTTTTAGGAAATTTTTTTTAACAATGATCTCCAGATACTCTTAGGAGAGCTGGTTTGGTTAAAATTCCTTCAACTGATTTAAATTTTAAGCTACAATCTTTTTCTACCATAAGTGAAATTATTGGGATTACGAAGCTCGCGGTTGCTTCTTTAGTAAATCACAGTCTTGGCAATTATAAATTTCTTTAGATGTAAGTATATCTGCTATTTTGACAATTGCCATATTATTTTAAAGACATAAAAAAAATTAGCGTGTCGAGCCAAGAATCCCATCCTAGTGGCAACACTTTGTACAAATGTCTTAATTGCAGGTAGTTAAATTATTTACCACCCTCGAAAAATGTACCTGTGACGCGCTCATATCTATTAGACTATTTATATTAGTGTGATAAAGAAATATCAAAAAATTAGTATTTTTTTATATATATATATTTAATATATCAGGTTATAAAAAAATTATGATTCTTTTATATGATGTTGTTAAGCTCGAGCCGGCTTAACCACATCATACAAAAATATTTATATATTGATATCGATATATTGATATTTTGATAGACCTGTGTCTATTTATAAAAATTTTATAAATGAACGAACTAAATGTTGCTGGCATCATAATTAAAAAGCACTGATTTTGCTGTATTGGTACGGTCTGTTATATGCGATTTTTTTCACTTTATAAAGTTTGTTTAAAAACAACAGCGGACCCTTTTCGTGGCTTTCAATTCCTTTTCTCTATTTTTTTTGGCCACACTGGGTCCTTAGCAAAATATATAGCAATATTGCTTACAAAAATTGTAAAGCTAATTTATCTTAAGGTATGTTAGTTCTAGGCTTTAACCAAAACCAGCTAAAGGACATAAATATATTTAATTCATTCAGTCGTAATTAATTTCTTTTCTTGAGGTATCGCTTAGAAGTTAACAGTGGGAAATTTAAGTCCGTGACGATTTTTCGTAAAGAAAATTCAAACAGGTGGAAATGACGTCGGTGGCAATATAGTCGTTTGCGACCCGTACGTTCGCGATGGCACTTTATTCAATTAAAAAAAAAACAATTAGAGATATTTTCTTTGGAATACACTCGATAGAAAGCTTTATGAATCCATCTTAAAAGTAAAGTTATTGCATTAGAATATTCAGTCCCAATTAGCAGATTTTTTCATTTTACTAGATTAAGTCAAAGTCGACTTTCATTTTACGTTCGCGACCGCATGTATTTTGCCAATATTATGAAAACGAAAACTCAATAAAGCCTATCATTTACACTAACGAAAAAGCTAACAAAATGCCATCGAAAAGTAAATAAGTTTCCGAAAACGTTTATTTATTTATTATAATATTTTTTTGAACCCGCGACCAATGGCGATGCCAATATATAAAATTCAAATCATAATAATAATAAAGTTATTTAAAATTATTGTTAACATAAAAAATGTTGCCTTAAAAAAATAATAATATCACAAAATATATTTTATCCTAATTATATATCATAATTATAGAAACACACAATATTTTCCCTAGCAAAATGTCCCTTATATTTTGTATTGTATTGCTCGCATCTAAAATTAGCCACAATCAATGTCTTGGAGGCTGTATTTTAATAGTAAAACAATTAATTAATTAGGAGAACCAGATGAAACAATTTATAGAATGACTATAATGAATAGTAAAAACATGCTTTCAGAAAGAGACTATTACCTTGACCACCTTCATGTACCCATTTAACAGAGCGTTTTTTTCGATTGACATACATTGATTGACCCTTAGATGTTTGGTTTGAGATATCGCTCAACGAATGTGATATTCTCCGAGCTAGCTCAACCTGGTCTTCCACAGTGGGGTGTAGTGTTGGAGAATAAAATGCGGACGAGGCATATAGCTTTCCTAATCGAAACAAGGTAATATTGAAAAAATAAAATATATGGCAAAATTGCATAGGCACTAAAAAATAGGTGATAGGTAACAAGTTATTTTTGCTAAGAAAGCGCTTATATTAGTTGCGTCATTGTATAGCTGGGTATAAAATAGGTCTTACGTAGCACCTTTTTTTTAATATAAACCGATTCAATACATATTTACTTACGGTTCTTTGGTAATATTTCAGGAGTATCGGTTGCTGGCGTAAATAATTTGCGCAAATCAACATTTGTCTTCGATATATTTGCGGGTTCCTAAGTACAAAAAAAAATCTTCTTGCTTTTAAAAGTGCGACTAGAGTGGCGACTCTATAGTTAACATTATAAATATTATGAAGTCATTACATTTTTCTTTTGCCACAATTGTTTGCCAAGCTTTACTAGAATGTCTCGTTTTTGCCTATCATAAAGATCACTTGGTCGATATCCTCGCCTCTTCTCTACTATGCAGTTCATTTTTTTAATTTGTAATCATCAAGCAATGTTCAATAAGTTTTAAAGAAATATATAGAACAATATTGAACAATCAGAACGGAATTCTAAATAAAAGCACTTTTGATAGAATCTGCCTTAACGCCCGAGTGTTTGTACGCCTCACGCTATGCTCTCTAAAAGGCTAATTATAGAAATTTGTATTTTAAAAAATATATAAGGCGCATACAAATGTGTATAGATACTAACACAATTATTTATATATTTGTTTTTGTTCGTCTTTAGATAAGGTACATATGTAGGTAAATATACGTATACTTGTGCTACAAAAAAATTTAAATAATTAAAATGTATGATTTTAATATATTTAACACCTTGTTATTAACGGTCCTACAAAAAACTCGCTGTTAGATTTTTCTAGGTGGTTTTGGCTCAACTGATGATAAGCTTTTTAGTTCAGTTGGCTTATCGGTTGACTCGGGAACGTTTCCATTAAAAACCATAAAGAAAGCTAAGTTCGGCACGCCGAAGTTTATATATCCTTGCAGATTCCAATTGCATCAATAATAATCTATCCCTATCTAATATTAAATTAATTACTTTCATATTCATTTTATTTTTACAGTTTTACATTTTTTACATGTAAAGTTAAATATCATTTAACTCCACATTTACCGATTGTTTGTATGGCAGCTTTATGATAGATTCGCACGATTTTTATGAAACTTCAAACAAAATTCTGAAATAATATTGAATGATTGTATTTCAAAGTAGAAGAAGGTTTGCTGAAAACTGACAAAGTTATAATTTTTTTTCAAACTGCCCATGCGGAATATTTTTCATAGCTTATTTTTTGTTAAAAACGAAGTCAATTGCTGGTACAAGGATGCTCGAGATCGAAAATCACGTGAGCTGTGAAGCAGCTTGTTTGAACAAGACACGCAGTGACGCGTCTTACACCAAAACATCAAAAAAAAAAAAACACGGTTTAAAAAGTTAAAATGACTTATACCAGTTTTTAAATTAACTTCATTACTTACAACCATCCAGGAAAAATGTTTACCAGTAATTAACATTTCATTACTCATTTAGTTGTAAGCCCATACAGTATTTATTACTATCAGGAAAATGAAGTTGTTTATGGTAAATTGGTGAGATATAGGGTAATAAACACATAAGATCTTTGTATTTTTATTCTGTTATTGGTCTAATGGTTCTGGAATGGGAGCTTATCAAAACTTTCGTATATTCTAGGTCTTGCTCTTTTAGGTGGAAGGTCTAAATAATCTGAACTCGGAATTTTCATCCCAAAAAGTTTTATAAAACATGTTATATGCTGCATTTTTTAGAAATTTGATTCACACCAGCATTGGTGCTTTACTTTCTATTATTTGTTAATTCTCTTAGTTGTTTTGTCTAAATATTTCTGAGCCATTTGTACTAGTACCAAATTAAGTTATATTATAATAATTCTAAAGGCTTGGCCAGTAACTAATTTTTTTTTAATTTTATTTTCTATCACTCAAAAATCGCAAACATTCAAAAAGATGACAACAAGAAAGGAAGCTAACTTCAACCGGTCGAAGTTTTTATACTCTTGCAGATTGCAATTGGATCATGAAAAATCTATCCATATCTAATATAATATGAATTAATTTCATGTTCATATTGTTTTTACAGTTTTACATTTGTATATCGTTGCAGAGTATTTTAATTTATGTCAGTAGTATCAGTCAGTTTGCAAAGCAGTGAAGGAGCCATCTCCCTTACTTTTAAGACTCTATAAAGTATGTATATTCTTGATCAGCCATCATCAACAGCCGAATCAATCTAGCCATGTCCGTTTCTACGCCAACTAGTCCTTCAGTTTTAAAGATATCTATATTTGCAGATAGTCTTCTATATACTGTCACTCGTATATAAGTCAAACAGAGCCAGATCGGCCAACTATATTATATAAATTATAACTTATATATATATATACAATTTTGAATTATTAATAATAATTCAAATCTGCAAAGGTATACAAACTTCGGGGCGTCGAAGTTAACTTTCTTTGTTGTTTTTACATTTTTTATGTGTAGTTTTACATTTTTCTCCACATTAACCGATGGATCCTACGGCAGCCATGTGAGACAATCGTCCGATATTTATGAAATCAAAAACAAAATTCTGAAATAATATAAAATACTTGTATCTCAAAGTAGATGAAAATATGTTCAAAACCGAGAAATTAAAATATTTTCTATAAATTTCACGATTGTTCCAACTATATGATGTTGTGATCCGATTTTTATAAAATAAGTCAAAAATGGTAAAAATAATATACAAAACTCATAACCGAGAGTAGATCAAATTAAGTTAAGAAACGGTGAAGTTATAATTTTTTCTCTACAAATTTCGGCGTTTATTTTCTATAAATTTTACGATTGTTCCTATGGCAACTATATGATATTGTGATCCGATTTTTATAAAATAAGTCAAAAATTTTAAAAATAATATACAAAACTCATAACCGAGAGTAGATCAAATTAAGTTAAAAAACGGTGAAGTTATAATTTTTGTCTACAAATTTACGGACCCGTTCTGACGTATATACCATTGAGAGTAACATATATAGAAAACTATATACAACATTTCATTCAGGTTCAAATCTGAGGGACTAGTTTGCGTAGAAACAGTCAGACGTACGAACAGACGGACATAGCTATATATACTTTATAGAGTCGGAAATATCTCCTTCACTGCGTTGCAAACATCTTACTCAAATTATAATACCCTGCAAGGGTATAAATATGAAATGTAAGGATTTAAAAACTCTGTAAAACTTGGCTAAACGATTCACAGATGGCTTTATTGGCTGTTGCTATGCACATATGTATGTACATATATGGTAAGACGTGCTATGGTCTAGAAAATTTTATCTAGGCTTTTAGTTTTAAAATATAATATAAATAATAATATACGTATTCCATAGAAAACAATCTGTTTCAACACTTTTACTATTTTCAAAACGGTTACTGAGGCGTTCGCCAATATAAGGTCAATCCAGAAAGTACCCATGTAGTAGGTGGATTGGTTATACTAAAGTGTGATAGATAGTTCGGCGTTCGTTCGCTTAAGGGAGGTATCCCAACTCGAATTAGCTAGGTACCTACTTCAGGCAAGGCCAATCGACACATCCAAGGATGTAGGGGATGTAAAACCGACGTATGGGAAATTTTTTGAGGCCAGATTTGAGTTCAGAACATCGAGAACCTTTTACCCAATGCATGAATATGGCCACAGACTTGAATTTCGGTTTAAGAAAGAATAAACATTCAGACTACTACTGTTGCTCATAGATACCATGTATGCAAATGGAACTAGAAGTTAACAACCTAAAACTAAATACTTTACCTGGGATTGTATGGTATTTGGCTGAAATTGACGATCACCTTGTTGGAATCTTTGTGACTCAAATTTAGATTTTCTTTCAGTTTCCCATTGGTTTGGTTGATGCATAAGTTTGTTTTCCTCACTCAACTGCTGAGCCAAGAGCTGTTGCTGATGTATTTGACTTGCCAATTCGTTCTGCTTCTGAATCAACTTCAGTTCCTGCTCTTTGAGCTGTGTTATTTTTTCCTGGGCTTTTATATTAATATCTATATCGGATATTATTTCTTTAATTTGATTGTTCAAATCTTTCTGAAATACATAAATCAATCAAAACAACATATAATTTTAAGTATAAATAATTTACAGAGGTAGAAAAGAACTACAGGGACTAAAAGCGACAGATTCTAAATAAACTTGGTCTTTACAGTACTAATTCATTAAATGGGCCAAAACAACCAGTTATTGATACTTTGGCCAAAATTTTCTCAAAATTGGTACGTGATGGAAATTAACTATGGGCAAACTTTCAGAATCAGTAAAAACTATTCATCTTAGATTATCTAAAGTATATTATGGCTTAACAACCGAGTCGATCAATTCATGTCCGTTTCTCAGCAAACTAGATTCTCACAGTAACAAAAATAGTTAGTTTTACATTATTTTACATTGTTGATATGTAAAGAAAAATGCAATTTTCCTCCACATTTACCGATCGTTTGATCTATATGATATAGTCGTCCGATTTTAATAAAATTTAAGGCAAAATTCTGAAGTAATATAGAATGCTTGTACCTTAAAGTAGAAGAAGTTATGTTGAAAACTGAAAAAGTTATATATATTTTTTTTAATTTTCCGACCGTTAGTATGGCAGCTATATAATATAGTAGTCCGATTTTTATAAAAGTCAATCCATAATTCTGGATCTTTATATTAAGCTCGCATACAAGAGTTTATTAAGATATGTTAAAAAAACAGTGAAGTTATATTTTTTCCTCCAAATTTACGGATCGTTTGTATGGCAGCTTTTTGATATTGTTGACCGATCCAGCTCGTTCCGATGGATGTATGAGTGAGAGTATATAGAAGACTATCTGCGAAGTTGCATTCATATAGCATCAAAACTGAGGGACTAGTTTGCGTAGAAATGAACAGACAGACAGACAGACAGGCGGACATGGCTAGATCGACTCGGCTGGTGATGCTGATCAAGAATATAAATATACTTAATAGGGTCGGAAATGCCTAAATGACTAAAATTATAATACCCTGCGAAGTTATAAAAGACTTACCTGATGTGATGACACACTTTCATTCGTTTGTGTGTCGGAAACGGCGGATTGAACAGGAATGTCTTCTTCCGGCTTCGTGACCTTTAATAATTTTAAAAGTAAGACCATAAATATATAAGCTGATGTTTTCCGAACATAAACATTGAACCTAAAAATCAGAACCATACTACAACAAACAAATCTTACCTCAATTTCAGTAGGTTTTTTTATCGAAACTTCCGATTGAACAGAGTCATTTTCCAATTTCTTGTGGTAAGTGAACAATTATAAATAACACAAATAACACAAAAGATAATATAAAACATACATCAATAGACAAGCATTCTTCTCCTTTTTCCTCGAGATCCTTCTTTTCCTAAAGATAATATAAAAAATAAGACACTCACATCACTATTCTTCTAATTATGATATGTTATGCTATATTATCATACCTTTCCATATAGCGATTCGTTCGTTGTTGTAATTTCATTTTTATTGTTGTTTTCCGCAGTCAATTCCGATGATACTGTTGCTAGTTCATTAGGATCCTGAAATAACATATATTTAATATATATGAACAATTGAAGTTAAAGCGTTTGAAAGCTGCAAAGCCCGCGCTTCCGTTAAAACGCAGTTTTTTGTTTAAAAACTTTACCCTTTATATAAATATTTAAAGGTTTTTCAATAACCAGTTACTCATATTATATCCCACCCTTTTAGTGATATGCAGTTGCCTCGCTCTTTCCTGTAGCGCATACACACATCTTCCCTTTCAATAGGGTCAAATTATGAATGCATGTTATTAAGACTAAGATTAAATAAATGTTATTATATTAGAAAAGCCAGCAGATGCTTTAAATAGTTGTGTAAGCGTTTAATTAATAATTTATTTAAATGTAAAACTGAAAAAAATACTTCATCTTCGGAAAAAGATTCTTCGCCATCGTCTCCTGATTCTGTATCTTCGATAATAACATTTTGTCCTTCGACATCAATTGGAATTTTTGGCTTATCATCTTCAATTTTCAATACGCACTCAATCTTCAATGGGGGGTTATCAGTGATAGGAGGTTCTTCTATAATTGGATCTTTTGTTTTATCGTCACTATCTGTGACTGTCTCATTAGGTACAGTTCCTTTCTCAATAGTATCGACAGAGGTAATCGGTTTCTCTTCAACATGTTTCTCGGTACTTTCAATTTTATCTAAACTTTCGGTTTGTTCGGATTCGATGGCTGGCCTTTCCGCCTCGCTACCACTTTCTACCACTGTATTGGTAACATCATCGTTTTTAAGCTCGTTCTCTGTTGAATTTCCATTTTTGACAACGTTTACCTTAAGAGTTTAAAATAAAAACATAGGCGTAATGACAAATATATTTAACAATAAGTTTAGAAATCTCCACAAATCTGTTTTTAAACATCCCATGATAAAAGTGTCTAAAAGGTGTCATTAAATTTTTTTCCATACCAAATTTAGTATGTAACATTTTACTCTAAAGAGAATACACTTAAAACATTATATATTTGTTGTTAATATACTTGTAATACGTTTTGGTTACACTTATATTAAAAATAAGCACTTGAACACATCGTACTTACCACAGGTGTAGAATCCATTTCAGAAATCAAATATTTGTGTATCTGTAATAAACTAAATATTTTAGAAAACAAACTACAATAAGCATTCAAAGACTATCAATAAAGAAAAGTATGAGCAACAGGTGTCAAAAAAAATATATATTTAATTTGCTTGTGTGTTTGTGTACACAAAGGTGATGGAGGTACAGAAGAGACTTCATCAAATTATGTAATATTATTTTAAATCACAGCATATCAGTATTTATTTTGAAGTTTTTTTTTCTGTATATATTTTTACCAGATTATTTCTAATTACTTTTGTTATAAACGTAAAATATATTTTTGACAATAATCTGAAATCGAACTGTATTTGTAAGATAGACAATAATAAAATAAAAATTCTCGCAAGAATGAACCGAAGATATACATACGCCGTTCAATTTCGTAGAATTTGAGTGCACATCAAAGATACGTTCCACACTGTCCACATTTTTTCGCTATTTACTATATCAACTCATTTCCCACATATAACTTTTTCACAGAAAAATTTTATTTTAAAGCACACACAAACAGTGTACGTGTGTGTGTACGTCCAAATACAAAAATAAATATATTTCGAATGTGTATATACTAGGCTGAATTTCTGGTGGATAGTCTAAAACACACACGCGAAAACATTCAAATACAAAAACATAAAAAATGTAAAGCGTATATGTATTTTATATATTTATACTTTTATTTTATTGTAAATTTAATAAAAAACAAGAAAGGAAGCTAACTTCGGCGTGCCGAATTTCGTATACCCTTGCAGATTTCAATTGTATAAATTATAATCTATCCCAATATAATAAAATATGAACTACTTTCATATACATACATTTTTACATGTAAGTAAAATGTAATTTACTCCACGTTTACCGATCGTTTGTATGGCAGCTATATGATATAGTCGTCCGATTCTTATGAAATTTAGAACGAAATTCTGAAAAAATATGAAATACTAGTATCTCAAAGTAAAAGAAATTATGTTGAAAACTGAAAAAGTTATAATTTTTTTCTAAAAATCTCCCGGCCGTTCCTATGGCAGCTATATGATATAGTAGCCGTTCTTTTTTTTTTTAATTAAAACCGAAAATTTGAAGAAAGAGTTGATCAAGATATGTTAAAAAACAGTGAAGATATAATTTTTTTTCAACAAAATAATGAATCGTTTGTATGACAGCTATATGATATAGTTGTTCGATCCGGCTCGTTCCGACACATATATTTTCACTCAGATAGCTTCAGAACTGAGGGACTAGTTTGCGTAGAAACGAACAAACAAATTCTGACATCAATTGTTTGAAATTGTCAGGCAATTTTTTTTTTTTTTTTTTGCAGATGAAGATCGAGTTATCGCGTCAGCAAAATTCAATGGTGCTTCCGAAATTTAACCCGGACATTCTGATGGAGGTACAAACTATCGACGGCAGTACCTCAATGGCGATGCTATGTAACTTTATGCAGTGAAGTGCTTCCTCTTGGCTGACCCAAATCTGCTCTACCGACATTACTTGGGAACACTTCCGTGTTTTATTTCTACAACATTTACAAGTAAAGAAGACACCAGCAGCCACTATTTTTAATCTGCTAAACTTGCGTCCAGCTAATAATGAATGTTAAGCAATAATACAAGCCACATGAAAACAACGTTGACAACAAAATGGCGAAACTAACAGCCGAGCAAGTGTACTGGCACACATGGCGAATTTTAACAGCCGTTTGCAGTGTGTGGCGTTCTCATCCATTGTTAGCAAATAAGATCTAAAGTTTAGATTATATTCCAATATGTGTTACCGAAGTAATATACATTTTCATATTCATTTTGATCGTTCTCTCGTTCTAGAACAAGGAAACCCTTGCAGATTGCTATTGGATCAATTATAATCTATGCCTTTCTAATATAATATGAATTACTTTCTTATGCATTTTATTCTAACAGTTGTACATTTTTACGAAATGTAATTTTCCTCCCCATTTCCAGCTATCTTATATACATAGCTGTCCGATTTTTATAAAATAAAGCCATATTTTAAAATTAAATATAGGCCATACTTTTTTTCTACAAATTTACGGGTCGTTTGTATGGCAGCTATATGATATTGTGTTCCGATCAGGCTCGTTCCGACTTATGTATATATATATATATATACATATACATACATATATACATATATATATACAGATAGCTTCAAAACTGAAGGACTAGTTTGCGTATAATCGGACAGGCGGACAGATGGACATGACTTAATTGACTTGGCTGTTGATGCTGATCAAGAATATAAATACTTTATAGGGTCGGAGATGTGACTCCTTTTCACGGCATTTCATCCAAATATCAAATTATTTTTTAAAACAAACATAAATTGTTTCAAAAAAATTTTGGTTCACATGTTTATCCCCCCTTAAAGAAAAAGTGATATGAACTTAAGAAATATATAGTTTTCTTTATTTGGTCGAACGGGGACTAGAAAATATAAAACATATATTTTCATTCCAGTAAAAGCAAATGTATAAGTCACAATTTATATGATATATAACGGTGTTTATTGTTTCAAATTCAAAGGTATTTTATCATACGATTTTTGTAATTGTAGTTTTATACATAAAATTGTAGGCTATGGTCCATCAACATAATCTCGAACGCCTACATTAATACGACCCTCAGCGGCTGTTACTGAAAACCCAAGAATGCTCCGTGCATCCATTCTTGTCATCTTGTTCTTCTTTACTTTTTTCTGTTTGTTCTTTGGAAATAAGATAATGAAAAGGAAATCTAAAAAAGCATAGTCACAACCCACCTTATTATCAGTACTGTCATTTGAAGATGGAGTTATAGCTGGCGCTGGTTTGCACATGTCGTCGTTGTGTGCATTTTGCGCCCGCTGCAAGCTCTTGTATTTGCTGCGACGTTCTAAAAACTGTTTGGCAAAGTCCAGTGATTCTTTTCCTTCACCTAAAGAAAAAAGAAAATTTAGACGTTCATAAAAAACTACACGCATTATTAAAAAATTTAATTTTATCTGCTTATTGAAAAAAAATCACAAGAAAGAATCTGTTTTTTTTGCAATTCAGCTATTTGTTACGTTTTTTTATGTAACAGCTTATGGATAGTAGAAGCTTGGCAGATTGAGAGTACAACTTTTTTAATGTACTTAACTTTAATATTACGTATAGTCACTCCACGAATATGGAATAGCAGTTGGTATAACTACAAATAACATATACACAAAAAAACCCTGAAAAAATATCGGCTGACTATCGCAGAAAATTTGATAACAATTCTGTCGCCGACTTCTTTTGGGCCGTTCCCTATTCCTAGCCATTTAGTCGTAAAGGAAATCCAAAAATAAAAAAATCGACCCGAATAAGTTGGCGACAGAATTTGTTATCAAATTTCCAATGTCAAAGTGTGAAAAATTGAGAAAAATTCCGAAAAAAAACAAGAACAATACTTTGGATGACTTTAGGGGGTCATACCATGTGACGGGGTTTTTAGAATTTTTATTATTTATATATTTACATGTATTCAACATTGCCTAAAAATTAATTTAATTCATTCAGTCCAGCCGTTTTTAAGATAGGATGGAGATGAGTTTGAAAAACACAGTTTTGAGAAAAACGCAAAAGAATTCATTCCAGGAGTAAGCTGCACTGAAGGGAATTCCTTCTCAGCGCTATAACTTATAATAATATCGAATATCAACAATTTATTTTAGCCACATATTGAACATTAGTTATAGATAATAGTAATTGGAAAACAAAGTTTAGATTTTTTTTTATCACAAGGGGTGACGCCTTTAAGGAAAGGCTTAACAGTTTGAAGGAATTGATCTAAGATACCAAATTTATGTCCATGGCCTGCACACTGCACTATGGGGGTTTTGACCTGTTTTTGAGGCATTAATTAAAAACACGGTCAGTTTTTGAGATATCAACATGAAACTTTACCTAACGTCATTATTTGTTCCTAGGCACATATAGTATAATAATCGTTCGGATCAGGAAACTATATCCTATAGCTCCCATAGGAATGATCTGGTAAAACTAAAAACAAAAAAAGAAGCTAACTTCGGCACGCCGAAGTTTGTATACCCTTGCAGGTTTCAATTGCATTAAATATAATCTAACCCTATCTATTTTAAAATGAATTACTTTCAATTCAATTTTATTTTTACAGTTGTACATTTTTTTACATTTTTACATGTAAAGTAAAATGTCATTTACCTCCACATTTACCGATCGTTTGTATGGCAGCTATATGCAGGGCCGCAGAGAGAAAATCCGAGCCCGGGGGTAACCATGTTCGGGCCCCTCCCTTCGCTTCAAATAAATCAGCTATTTCCGACTGTGATGTAACTTTTTAAATTTATGTATTTTAATGTACTAATAGCTTATATTTTTATTATTTTGAATATTTTAAAGGATTAATTCAATGCAAACAGTCAAAATCGTCAATAAAATGAAGGTTTTTCGGAAAATTCGGGCCCTTCTGAACACTGCGGGCCCGGTGGGAACACACCCGTATCCCCCTCCCCCCCTCTCGGTGGCCCTGGCTATATGATATAGTCGTCCTATCTTTATGAAATTTAAAAAAATAGAAGAAGTTATGTTGAAAACTGACAAAGTTATAATTTTGTTTTTTGCTAAAAATTTCCCGACCCTTCCTACGGCAGCTATATGATATAGTAATCAGATTTTGATAAAATTAAATTCGAAAATCTGGAACAATATATTAAGCTCACACCAGAGATTTTACGAAGATATGTTAAAAAACAGTGAAGTTTACTAACGATTGGTAAATGTGGAGAAAAATTAAATTTAACTTTACATGTAAAAAATGTAAGAAAAAAAATGTTTAACTGTAAAACTAGAATTAATACAAAAGTAGTTCATATAATATTAGATAGGGATAGATTATAGATTCTTATTTTCTGGATAAAGTAGTCTGTAACTTCTGAAGCTGGTGAAAGACGGCGAGTACACTATGACTATAACTTTTGTGGATATTTTTTGGACCAAAATCAACTTTCATCGGCTGCATCACGCTGATGAAATGCAACGACATTAACCAAAGCATTTCAAGGTATACCCTAATACATACCCAAAAAATTTACTAACTGTAGCGCGCACGGTTTTATGGGGTTAAATTTGAATTTTTCTTTTTTTGTCTTAATTGTTTTGTGTGACAAAGAGTGTCTGACTAGTTTACTTCTTCAAGGTATTCGGCCTGGATTAACGGATTGCTCGGCAATGAAGCTGTTCAGTCTGCCTTGCTGAAAGCCGTAATTGCCTTTGAACAAGACAAAACCGGAGCCGAAAATATAAAAATTAAGGTGGAAAAATTAAAATTTTCTAACCAGGGACATTTCTTCTTTCAAATAAATGTATACTAATTTCTGGCCAGAGTATGTTGTTGTCAAGGATAACAAAGCGAACAAAATAAAATGGCGGCCTATGCCGGATCAGACCACTGGGCTCTCTACATCTGCCATTACTGTCCCAAGAACTAACGAATTACCTTGTTATTTCCTATCAGAATGCAAAAGGACAACGTAGTAAGCTTCCTAACTTGTATTCTGATACTAAGGTCCGAAGTTTTTTCAGCTGTTTTCACGGTGTATCAGCTAGACCGGGATGTCAGCTGAGGGGGTGGCGTGTTTATAGCGATTGACTCCACACTTAAGTATTAAATACTAGCTTTCGAGGAGTTCTACGATATAGAGTTCCTCTGCGGGAAACTGAAGGTCAATGGTAGCTCCACTTTTACTACATGTTCCTACATCCCTCCATTGTCGCAAGTTCCTATTTGTTGGAACCATCTTTCCGCTATCCAGTTGGTTTCCAACAAACTCTCGGATAGGGGCCCTTAGTAGTTCTAGGTGATTTTAACATTCCTGGGTCTAATTGGTCCACAAATACTATTCAAACTTCTACACAACTTGAATTTGTTGCTGGCTTGTTCGACATTTCGCTGTATGAAGTCAATCATGAACAAAATTTTTTGGTTTAGTTTGGCCCGGGGCTCCGCCGCTGACCAACTCGAAGGTCCTTAACATACTACTGTCGATGGAACGCTCGACATTGGGACTAGCGTACAGAGTATATCTGACCGACCAGTCAAAAAAGTCTTCTGCTTTAAAAGGATAAATCATTTTATCTCTAAACTTAATTGGTCTAGACTATACACGTGCACCAACATGACATGGCAGGTGCCAATCATATTTTTTACAATGCAATGAATTCATTTTTTACTGAAAGTTTTCCAATCTCGAATAAGTCTCCTTGGTTTACTAAAGAGTTGAGTAGCCTAAAAAAAACAAAGTCTTAGTTGTATGCTAAATATAGACACATCTGTTCTTGAACTGCTCTTTCCGTCTATTTAACTACTCGCTCAAACTTCACCGTGCTGAAAACTATTTGACTCGTCGTGGCAGGGCCCAGTTCTCACAGGACCCTAAATAGTTTTATAACTTTGTTAACACTAAACGTACGGCTCAAACACATCCTTCCTCGCTTTCCTTTGACAATACGACCGTAATTGATGATCAGGCAATAGCCGATCTATTTTCGCAGGGCTTTCAAGCAACATATATAAAATTATGGGAATCAGTCTATCAGAGTAAACGCTTTGAATCAGTTTAAAAGAACTATTTATTTTTCGGTCTTCGCGGTTTAAGAGGATCATAACCCCATATTTTGGTAAGAAAAATTCAATTTTTTCCCAAATATATTATCTATAACTAGTATAATATATGGTTAAAAGGACAATTTTATATTCGATACCATAGTAAGTTTCAGCGCTAGAATGTTTCTTTCTTTTGCTTTTTTCTAAAAACTGTGTTTTTAAAACTCATGTCCATCCTATCTCAAAACAGCTAGACCGAATGACTTTTTAGGGAATGTTAGGCCCTATTTACACTAGGCTGCGTTATTGCGTTTCAGAGCAAACTCAGTTTTTTTTATATAGACTTTGTATAGGGGGCTAGTGGTGGGAAAAAGTTACATCCAAGTTGCGTCCAAGTTACGTTTTTTACGATAACAACTAGTTTAATCGATATTCGAACTATCAAACAATTTTCACCACAAAATCTAAAAAAAAACCTTTAACTAATAGATGAAGCAAAGCTGCCTTGAGGAACTTATCTAGCTATGGACTGAAAATGTGAAAGGATCACGGATGAACTCCATCTATAAGGTGATGGCCTCTTTCCAGAATCTCATGAAACCATTTATGGAAGCCCTAACAAATTAGCGTTTGTTTAAATTAAAAATAATGACAAATAATTTTTAAAGTTAATACACAATCAACAAGTATTTATTAAGTATTTCCAGCTAGAAAGGCAACGTTTTCTGCATCCTTTACGATTACCGTGACCTTCTCTTTAATGAGAAAATCAGATTTATACTCGTTACCAAGATAGTTCCACGGCAAAACTTTAGTCTGGCACAATATTTCTCTGTAACCGCCGAAGACTCGCTAAGGTGCGGTATTCCGCAGAGAAACCCAAGGAGCAGGTATTCCAATTCGCGTCTTCAAAAAAATAGTTAGATGAAAAGAAGAATCTTGCTTGCCAAGATTTGGAAGCCGTTAAGCGATTCGCTGTTATATGGCTTCAACTTTTGCAGCTCCTCAAAAGTTCCTGGTGACATCGCGGCCAAGAAAATGCCTTCATCCAGGTTTCTTTATTATGTTCTATGCTGAGGCTTTCGTCGTTGTTCGAATTGCTCATTTGCCTGAATTTTTTTTACTTTCAAATAAATACTGACAACTAGCTGTCAAACAATCTTAATAAAGCAACTTTTTCCAATAGAAACACCCATTCTGCGTTTTGCGTTTCGTTCGATAACGATAGGTAACGCACGATAGTGTAAAAAAAACGTTAAATACATATAAACGCATAGAATGAACTACAATCATTAAAGAATATTAAGAAATTACACGTTTTTTAGCAAAATACTAAAAAATAATCTGAAAAGAATATCTAAAAAAACTTCTTAAAAACAGGCTGTCACATGGGGTGACCCCCTTAAATTGGGATGCAGACCGTAGATTAGAGTCATTCACTAGTAGACTCCTCCAGATCAATTTACCTTCCTTAGCTAACCGTAGAACTATTCTAGTCATTACATTTGTTTACAATTTATAACGTGGTGACGGTGAAAGTGCTGACTTGTTAGGTAGGCTCAATTATCACGAACCGAGTAGAAACACTAGATATTATTTACCTTTAGTCTTGCACCAATGTAGAACTTCTTTTGAATTGCATGAAGGCATTACAGTTTTGTGTGCAAATTATAACGGTTCGTAAACTATAACATCAAAAGTATGTAGCCTTCCTAGACTGACAACCTTAACCTAAGCCTAACCCACTTAGTAAGCATGCAAACAAACAACCAGGCAGCACGCCAGTATTTAATTTCCTCGTATTCTTTTCTATATTTTTTATCGCTCCTATTAACACCTAACCCAAACATGCATGTGCTTGGTGTCGCAAGGGCAACTTGAATATACTGACCGTAGTACATCAACGTCCATATAACAAATATAACTTTGTGTTGTAGAGATTAACTTTCTTTAAACTTTTAGTTTTTATTTTTTCCGAAACTAAAATTAATCGCCACTGTCACAACACCCAGAGATAGGAAATACGGCTGGTTTTTATTTTATATGGGATCTACCGAATTAGCCTAGTGACTAAGATAGTTCTAAATAATGCCCTTGCGATTTATTTATTGGGACCGTAACCATTATAAGTGTTATTTAAAAAATAACGTGATAATGATAACATATTGATTTGTATTTTTTATCACTAATAATGATTAAATATGAGTTATAATAAATTCTAAGTGGTTAATTTTTTAACTTAAAAATGTTCCCGATAGTCATTTACGGTCCCTGATAATAATAAATGGAAACAAAAAAGTAACATTAACTTTCAAATCCTGTTATTTTTACAGATTCACATTTACAATTTTACATTTTCCTCTACAGTTACTGGTCGTAGCTACATATATGGCAGTTATATGATATAGTCGTCCTATATTCATAAAATTTAAACTAAAACTTTTAAATTATATAAAATGCTAATATCTCAAAGTGCAGAAAAAGATGTTGAAAACAAAAAAGGAAGTTAACTTCGGCATGCCGAAGTTTGTATACCCTTGTTATATTTTGTACAAGTAAAATGTAATTTTTCTCCACATTTACCGATCGTTTGTATGACAGCTGTATGATATAGTCGTTCGATTTTAATGAAATTTACAAAAAAATTCTGAAATAATAAAGAAGGCTTATACCTTAAAGTAGAAGAAGTTATGTTGAAAACTGACAAAGTTATAATTTTTGTTCTACAAATTTCCCGACCGTTTCTATGGCAGCTATATGATATAGTAGTCCGTTTTTATACCCTTGCAGGGTATTATAATTTCAGTCAGAAGTTTGCTACGCAGTGAAGAAGGTATTTCCGACCCTATAAAGTATATATATTCTTGATCAGCATCACTAGCCGAGTCGATGTAGACATGTCCGTCTGTCTGTCTGTCCGTTTCTACGCAAACTAGTCCCTCAGTTTTGAAGCTATCTGAATGAAACTTTGCACATAGTCTTCTATATACTCTTTCTCGTACATAAGTCGGAACGGGTCAGATCGGAAAACTATATCATATATCTGTCATACAAATAATCCGTTTGTTGAAATAAGATTATAACTTCACTGCTTTTTAAGATATCTTGATCAACTCTCGGTTATGAGTTTTATATATTGTTTCAGATTTTTATACCCTTGCAGGGTATTATAATTTCAGTCAGAAGTTTGCAACGCAGTGAAGGAGTGATCTCCGACCCTATAAAGTATATATATTCTTGATCAGCATCAACAGCCGAGTCGATCTAGCCATGTCCGTCTGTCCGTCTGTCTGTCTGTCTGTCTGTCTGTCTGTCTGTCTGTCTGTCTGTCTGTCTGTCTGTCCGTCTGTCCGTTCCTACGCAAACTAGTCCCTTTAGTTTTGGAGCTATCTGAATGAAACTTTGTAAATAGTCTTCTATATACTCTCACTCGTACATAAGTCGGAACGAGCCGGATCGGTCAACTATATCATATAGCTCCCATACAACCGATCCGTAAATTTGTTGAAAAAAAAGTATAACTTCACTGTTTCTTAACATATCTTGATCAAAGCTTGATTCTGATCTTTATATGTTGTTTAAGATTTTTGGATTAAATTTTATAAAAATCGGACTACTATATCTTATAGCTGACATAGGGACGGTCGTGAAATTTTCAGAAAAAAAAATTATAGCTTTGTCAGTTTTCAACATAATTTCTTCTACTTTGAGATACTAATATTTCATATTTTTTCAGAATTTTGTTGTAAATTTCATAAGAATCGGACGACTATATCATATAGCTGCCATATAAACGATCGGTAAACGTGGAGAAAAAATATATTTTACTTTACATGTAAAAAAATGTAAAACTGTAAAAATTGTATTTATATGAAAGTAATGCATATTATATTATATTGGGATCGATTATATATTGATACAATTGGAATCTGCAAGGGTATACCAACTTCGGCGTGCCGAAGTTAGTTTCCTTTCTTGTTTAATTTAATTTTATAAAAATCGGATTACTATATCATACAGCTGCCATAGAAACGGTCGGGAAATTTTTAGAAAAAAATTATAGCTTTGTCAGTTTTCAACATAATTTCTTTTACTTTTTGATACAAGCTTTCTAAATTATTTCAGAATTTTGTTTTAAATTTCGTAAAAATCTGACGACTATATAATATAGCTGCAATACAAACGTTCGGTAAATGTAGAGGTAAATTACATTTTACTTTAGATACAATTAATACGATAAATATTATGAATAGTTGCTTGATATTTGAATTAAATGCGCTCGCCAAAGATTGTGCGCAAGGGGTCACCTAAGAAAGGGGCTAACGCCAGACAGGAGGGCGGGCTCACTAAAACCCGCCAGATCCCTATAGAAGGGGAGCCGCAGCCCTTGTATCGGCACTTAGCAGCCGACAGCGTTCAGGTGGGGTAAGCCTACCTAGTAGCCAGCAGCGAAGTCTTTTTTTCGGGCTAAGCCGGGCCTTCTGATCTGGTTGGCTAATACATAGTAGTTAGCTATCGTAGTAGTTCCCTCTTCACCCCTAATCTTAGATTAGCTTCCTTTCTTGTTTTTAATTAAATTTGAAAATCTGAAACAATATATAAATCTCATAACTGAGAGTTGATTATGTTAAAAAAACAGTAAAGTTATAATTTTTTTCAACAAATTTACGGATTGCTTGTATGACAGCTATATGATATAGTTGACCGATCCGATTCGTTCCGACTTATGTACGAGTGAGAGTATATACTTCGCGGGCATCATATTTCGGGATAATTCTTTTTTTCTTAAGTAGACAGGAGTTTTATTGACTAGTGGGCAAATAATATATTTTCGCTTGTGTTTACAGAACGACCAAGAGTGCATTCTTCGATTTTTCAATGTCAGATTTAATTAAGCAGAAAAGTGCCATCAAATTTTGTATGCTGAATGGAGTTTCAGCTGCGGAAACCTTGAGAACGTTGCAGGAGGCTTTTGGCGATTCTACAATGTCACAAAAAAAAAATGTTTAAAAGTGGTATAAAGACTTCAAAGAGGGTCTGGAACGTGTTGATGACTTGGACGCTCCGGACGACCATCGACGTCAACCGATGACCAAAACGCCAATGAAGTGAAAAAATTAGTGCTCAAAAATCGTCGGTTGATAACCATCTCTAACCAGAGACCTTGCTGATATGATCGGAATATCAGAAGGATCAGTAAAAACCATTTTGAAAGAAGATTTGGGCCTACGAAAAGTCAAATCTCGTTTGGTACAGAAACACCTAATTTCTTGGAAAAATGTCGTCGCGTTGAAGTGTGTGAAACATTCCTTTCAGACTATCAGAACAAGCTCAAATGCATTATAACGGAAAATGAGACTTGGATTTATGCATACGACCCTGAAACAACAGACCAATCAAGCAAATATCGTGCGAAAGGCAAGGCCAGACCGAAAAGAGCACGTCAAAGTCGTTCAAAAATCAAGGTCATGATGACGATTTTTTTCTATTTATTATTATATATTATAATATATAATATTTTTTAAGCGTTATGTGTCGTTTGCGTGAAGCAATTCGTCTAAAAACACCAAAATTATGGGTCAACAACTCTTCTCTTTTGCACCACGATAATACACCGTCTCACACGGCTCTCGTCCTTCGTGACCATTTCGCCAAAAATTAGACACATATCGTTCCGCAACCACCGTATTCTCCTGATTTGGCTCCTTGTGACCTCTTGCTGTTCTTAAAACTCAAAAGACCACAACGGGGAACGAGATTCGAGTCAATTGAGGAGATAAGAGCCGAATCGAAGAAAGTGCTGATGGCTATACCGCAAAAAGGTTTTTTGTCATGTTTCGAGGACATGAAAATACGTTGGTATAAGTGTATCTTATTGGGAGGAAATTACTTTGAAGGGGACAACATTGATTTTTAAGAATAAATAAATATTTTTTATGTTACAAACAAATTCACCTTTTTTTCGCCCACAGTAGTAGAAGACTATCTGCAACGTTTCATTCGGATAGCTTTAAAACTAAAAAACTGAAACGGACAGACGGACATGGCTAGATCAACTCTGCTGTTGATGCTGATCGAGAATATATATATTTTATAGGGTCGAAGATGACTCTAGGTAAAGGTATACCTTCGATTGGTGTTTTCCTATTAGTTTTGATGTAAACTATTGTTATTTTGATTGTATTTGTACAATATTTATTAGTACATACCAAGATATATGCGGACATAGTCCTTGACCTCATATGGCGCTTCCAAGTCCTGCAAGAAGGCCACAAATGTTGGTACTGTAAAAAGAAAAAAAAATTTTAATATATATGAAATACAAAATAATATAATATATATAATATAAAAGATGGTAAACTAAAATTGGGGAGGATATTTTAGCGCCTTTTCTACCAAACGTCTTTACTGCAATCTATTAAATTCAGAATTGGTTTCTATTATAACAAAGCAAATAATATCTTTGGTTCAGTTAATATTCCCATATGTGTTACCGAAGTAATATATATTTTCATTTTCATTTTGATCGTTCCCACGGGGATTACAGTCGTAGAATTTATTAAAACAAGAAAGACAGCTACCTTCGGCACGCCGAAGTTTGTATACCCTTGCAGATTGCAATTGGATCAATTATAATCTATCCCTATCTAATATAATATGAATTACTTTCATGTTCATTTTATTTTTAGTTTTAAATTTTTTTTCATTAAGTATATGTAAAGTAAAATTAATTTGTCTCCACATTTACCGATCGTTTGTATGGCAGCTATATAATATAGAAGTCCGATTTTTATAAAATTAAATCCGAAATTCTGAAACAATATATAAAGCTCATAGCCGAGAGGTTATGTTTAAAAACAGTGAAATAATAATTATTTTCTACGAATTTAAGGATTGTTTGTATGGCAGCTATATGATATAGTTGCTGGTGATGCTGATCAATAATAAATATACTTTATAAACGTAAAACTGGGCTTAAAATGTACTTCCTTTCTTGATATAAATTTGTTATGTTGCTAGATTGAACGGACTACTTGCTATTTGTATACTTTATGCGATAAATTTTTTATTTTTTTTGACTAGAATTATAATACCCTCTGCATTATTAAAATAAAAAGGGATAATAATAATATTTACCATCAACTTTAGCGGACATATTGTCCAAGCTCTTCATACACCAGTTGGTAAACTCATTTTCATACTCATTAACCTTGCTTATTGAGGGATCTGCTTGTCCCTTGAATTGTGGTTTTCGATCTTTATCCTTTTCTTCAATGGAAGCTGCAACTGCTTTCTGTTTAGGTTTCAATTTCTCGGATTGATTTTGTGCTTTAATAGCAGGCAAGGTTTGGCTTTTTCGAAGATTTCGCGGCGATGTTATAGGGTTCGTGTTAGACTTATTCTGTGCCTGCAGAATTGACGAGGACCTAGTAGTGGTGGACGCTGCATTGGAAGATCCTCCACCTCCTCCATAATATGAAGTCTGATGCTGGTTACTCAACGTCTCTTCCCATAAACCTGAAGACCCAGAAAGCGCCAGTGGAGAGGTGCCACTCCATGCCTTATTGACATTACCCCAAATGTTTGACATCGTGGCGCCTCCTCCTCCAGCCGCTGTTCCAGATGCACTTCCCTGTAACAATCCAGTCCCCAGATGTTGCTGTTGCTGCTGCAGCTCTACATCCCTTCGTAGTTCATTCGTTAATCGCTTGGCTTCTTCCGCCTGAATTTCCGCTAGACTCATAACTGGCATGGAAGTTGGTGCCACCGATTGCCATTTTAGGAGAACATCATTGGCTTCAGCTTGAGCTGCTGCATTGGCCCGGGATCGCTTGTCGAGTTGCTCCTGATGGCGCTGTTGGTCGGCTCGACGCTCTCGACGCTCTGCCTTTTGGATCTCAGCCAGACCAGGGGCAACTGTGCTGTTGGCATTCGGTGATCGGGCGAGTGACCAAGGCGCTATGGAACGCACCGAGGATCTCTGTGGCTCAAGTGTTTGGTCTCCGGCGGTTTTAAAGACTGAATCCTTCGAAGCTTGAGGTTGTGCATTGCTATTGCTACCTATCAGAGCCTTACGGCGTTGAGCTTGTATCTGCTGTTGCCGCTCCTTTTCCTCTTGCACTTGTCGGGCTCTTTCTTCGGCTTCTTGAAGGGTCCGACGCTTTTCCTCTTCTAGTTGTTGGCGTTTACGTTCCTCTTTTAGGCGTCGCTTTTCTTCGGTCTGTTCTTTTCGTCGTTGATCCTCATCGTTGATTTGCTTTTGTTGTTGCCTGGTATTTGAAATTAGCTTGTTATTATTTGATTGCTTATGCTCCTTTTTTTTATATGGCTCATTCAATAATTTAGCTACATCTTCGTGATGTACATCTGTTGCAACGTGGGGTTCTTCCAAAGAACTCTGTTCATTCTTCAAGTTTTCCTCATCTAGTTTTTTCTCAACAAAACTACTAGTTGGCTGTAGTTGCTGTTGCTGCTGATCTTTTTGCATTATTTGTTGCTGCTGCTGTTGGCTCTGTTCCTCTTCCAATGTAGCCACGTCCCATAGCGTTCCTTTTGGCCATTGCGAAGAGGGGTTTGTAGGTTTTACAGACTGAGGAGGCAGCCACATTGGTATCATTAAATTTTGAGCAGTTAACAATTGTGTTTCTTCAACAGAAGAATGTAGTTGCTGAGGAGATTCTGCTGCAACTGTTGGCTGCTGACCGTTGCCACGTAATAACATTCTCAAATTATATTCGTTTAACAAATCCAAATCATTTCGTGAGGGCAATTCCTCCGCTTTGGGGTTTATTAACTGCTGCTGTTGCATTAGCTGTGCGTTCAATATGAAGTTATTAGCATCTAATAGATTATTACCAACTATTGATCTTTGTTGAACGTTTTGTTGATCCTTCTTACTCTGCTCTGCCACCAAATTGAATAGCTCTCTGCCTGCCATTGGATTTATGACAGACAAAGTGTTACTTAAGCTATTTAAACTTGTTAAATAATCGGGCAAAACAATTAATTGTACTTTTCGACGTACAATAGCTTCACGTTCTACTGCCGAAAGTTGCTGGAAACAATCGTTTTTCGTCAATTCCGCAAGTATTTGGTACTCTTGATGCTGAACATATTGATCCTGCAACATTTGGAAACGCATCGATAGCAATTGCGATGTATTACCCATTAAATTTCCTTTAATGGCCAAAGTCAGAGCTTCAGCGGCGGCCGTAACATTGGCTTTAAGGGGTTCATCATTTTGATGTTTACGTGGAAGCAAGGGAATTATGGGCATGGCAGCTGTTGAAAGTGAAACAGTTGGAAGCGTAGCGGCTGTTGGAAGTATCTGTGGCTGAGCTCCTCCTTCCAGTAACTGCTGCTGTTGACTTCCAACAGAAAGACTACCACCGTCTAGTAACTGCTGCTGATTTCCACCACGCAGGCCTCCTCCTTCCAGTAATGGCTTTTGACCACCTTCCATTTCCAATTCTAATGGTGATGGCAACAAGTGGCTGTGCGTAAATGGCATGTTTCCATGACAAAATTTTATAAGTTCGCCCAAGGGACGAAACCGATTATCCGCAAACCTACGAACAAATAAATTTTCATTGAAATAACCTGCACGATACCACTCTGTCATTTCTAAAGCGCTAAACGGCCCCTGGACGTTCGTTTGCGGATCGCGATAGAACCACAAGTCGTTAAGGTTCGAATTCAAAGAATTCATCAAATGGGAATGATGATGTTGATGTAACGGTGGACCAGGCGGAAGAAGAGAGAAATGTTGCGGCGTTGCCTGCTGATGTAAATGTTGTGGCTGGTGTCGTTGCAGATGACTTAAATGAATTGGTTCGGAAAACGGAGCATTTTGAAGTAAAGATTTAGCGGCTAATTCCTCGCCTGATGTTGCACTTTCATTGGTTGCATTTGATTCCATTATAAGATCAGCAGCTGTGAATCTCTGACTATTATCAGATCTTAAATTAATATCATCATCCATTATTAATTTCTCAACTTCAACGGCCGCTTCCTTGATTCTATCCGAAATGTCAGTACCGTGCATAATTTTTGGATCTACAGTAGTTACATCACAGTTGTCTTCATCGGCCCTTTTTTTAAATTGTATATTATTAGAGCAGTTTTCCTGATTCTTTTCACTTTCCTTGTCAATACCTGGATCCTTTATAACTTTCGTTTCGATTTCAGGGTCAGCCGTTCCTGGCGTATTTTTAACTATCGGTTCATCATTATGATCAGTGCCATGAAAGGCGCCACTAGCATCAAAGCTTCCACCGACTTCGGATGGATTTTCCATTGCCCATTCCGGTAAATTATCATCATTTACAGCCTCTACACCAGTCCACATTTGAGAACTCTTCACCCCGGATGTTGAAACGCGTACAGAAGAGTGGCCAGTTCCAATACCCGATTGTTTCCTTTCACGATCAATGCTTACAGTGCCAACAGAAGAAATGGAACGATGCATCATAACATTAGTCTGTTGACTCTCGACATTGGAATCATCGTCACGCCAACTCGTTGATCTTCCTGAAAAATAGGAAAAGATGAATTCAAAACATTTAATTTAGTTATACAATATTACTTTGAGAATATTGAGAACATTTAATTTAGTTATACAATATTTTTTCAGAATATATATTTTAAACTTATACTAATATTAAAAGAAAAACTGCGAAACCTACCCCATCGATGACTGTTTGTACCAAAACTGCTATTAGTATTTCCGCCGCCGCTACGCCACCCGGCGACCATATCTGAACCACTACCAGCAACTACTGGGCCGTCGCCGGAACCATCTTCATTTCTCGTTCGTCGCCAGTTTTCCATGTTGCTGTTGCGATGATGATGGCTAGCAAACTCTTTTCGCGGACTCGAGCCTGGCGTACCATTCCAGTCTACAACGCCACCACCGCCCCCTCCTCCACCACTAGTTGTTGTTGACGTGTTATTAGCGATCGCCGAATCACCAGTTCCATTCCGATCAACCCAATTACGTTCGGCGGGCTGCTTTATTAAAAACGTAATTTTTTTAACGAATTTCCATTTCATTATTTCCAGTTTTACCTTGATATTCATTGCAGAAGTTGCTATCGAGTTTTCATCAAAAATACCACTGGGACGTTGAAATATTGGATGATATACCGATTTACCTCTCATTCGGCCACGATCAACGACTCCTCCGCGTCCAGCTCCACGCGAAGAAGAGCCAAAGCCACCAGAGGAACGCTGCAACCAAGCAGGCCGCGACTAAAATCCATATTACATAGTTAATTTATAACATTCTAATTTACATTCACATTAAATCAAACGCAATAACTTACGCTATTTCCTATAGGATTTGGAGTACTATCTTCTTCAGAGCTAGGCGTTAATGCTAACGGATATTGTACTTTTTCCACAAACAACTTCTTAAATGAAGGCAAAATTTGTGGCAACAAACAGTTGCGATCGAAGAGGGATAACATTTCCTCGCGGCCATAACGGTATTCAGGAAACAAGAAATTACGCGAAGCTGAGGCTGATGTCGCCGTATTGACACCTCCAGAAGCATTTACGCTGTATGTGGTGCTAGTAGAGCCGCCGGAAGGCTCAGCTGACATATTGCGCAACCATTCCGGGCCAAATTTCATTGAATCTGTCATGTTCTGACTTCGATCTTATGCTGGTTCAATATTATTCGTAGGCTGACGCTAAATTCGATGGGAATAAATAAAAGAAATTAACGTTAATGACGTCTCATATATTAACTTTGGTGGTGAATTTAAACATTTAAATTAATTAATTTAAATGTAAAATTTTCAAGTGCAAATGTGAGAAATTTTAAGTGCATGAACCATGCATCTTAACACAATTGCACATAAATATATATACCTTAACTAAAACTATTGAGGTCTGTAGAACAGATACCTAATATAGTTAAAGAAACAATATGTATACAATTTAAAAAAAAAAATACATTAAATAGGGCAATAAACAAAGTACTTAGAGTACAAAAAGTCGCAAAATAGACAACATAACCTTAAATTATACCATACAATCCAAACGAAATCCACACATGCAACACACGCATTTAGATTTTATATTATTTACATATGTGTGTTAATTCGCAACCATAAACTTACTTGGAAAGATTATTTAGAAAAACATATCATCTATACTTGTACAATTATGAACAAATGAATAATTAATATTTCTTATATATTGTTTAACGTATGTACATATGTAAATATGTATAAGATTTTCAGCTTTTAAGATGCAAGTTCTTAAGTTGAGGAAACAGATACTTATACGTTAAAACAGATATTTATTAAAACTGAAGTTTATAACTTCTTCTCTAATTGAAAAAAAAAAAAAATATATATATATATAGTTATGCTCTACTTACACGTACTACAAATGTATGTTATAGAAAAATAACATTTATGATTAAAAAATTTTTAGTGTGGCCATCTTTAAAATACCGCCAACGTACCAAAATATTATTTTATACCAGTACTCCACTATTCAAACATAAATTTAGATTTCGTTTCATATATATTTTAAGCCAAGTATCATCTACCGATTAAGGCATAATGATACTATAGTGCAGTTTTCATTAATGAGACATTTCCTTACCTTGAAAGAGACAACTATATATGTTCTTTTGCATGAAATATTTTGGTAGAGCGACTACGCACGTCGTAGCATATAAGTTTACCATACTCAAACAAAACAATATAGCACATACATAAGTTTGCTCGTTTCAGATCTCAACAAAGTGACAGGTTAAAAAGAACTGCGTTACCGTGTTCTAGCACCATAATGAGAAGTAAAACATTTTTATTTGAAATTTTCCATCATAATAGCTGTATTTTTGTAGACACAAAATTTTCCTTAGCTGATGCCTAACCCATTGCGTTAAAATTTGCATCGCACTTGAGTAAACCCTTAATTAGCTGACAAATCCATAATGAAATCTCTAACTAATGCGGTAGTGTCATAATGCTGTTCATTAAAGGTCAAGTTTGCAAAATGGTTTCGCAATTAGAATTTTTTGTTTATTGCAATTATTTGCTAAGACGAAACTGCACTACTTTATTTAGACTATATTTTGAGTCTACATTGTCATGCACACACTTTTGGGCATTTGCTTGATGTTAATGATAATCAATTTAAAATCTGCAATATCTTGTCATCAAATTTGTTTTCATATAGTGCAAATAACATCTTAAACAATCTGCGCTCCTCCAATCGTTAAACAGTCAAATGACTGTTCAGCTATGTTTTTTGACGTTTTGCATGAGCCACTGCTGTTGATCAGCTGTTATCGGACGGTGGATGGTGAATCGGAGTTTCAAATTTGTCGAAAATTAAAACTGTTATACACGGATGGACTTTATAGGAAGACAGTATAAGAGTATTCCTACAGGGATCCATCCACTTTCCTCCATCCGTTGAACTAACCGGAAGTTTCTCAGTTTGTTCTCCATCCAATTGTCCATCCATATCTAACCGACTTCTGTTGACAATAGTTTAGCGATGGCTTTTCGGTGCAACTCTGAATTCTTCTACTTATCTGTACCATTCAATACGGGTTGGCTTTTGAACTGGCTTCAGGCTCTCTTTAATTTTGTTTAGAAGCGAGAATAGAGCGCTCAAGAGCCAGGAAGAGAGCGACTAGAGCCAGCCGCTCTCTTGTACGTAAGCAGTGACAGCCGTCAACTGTTTGTATGCACAAGTATTCTCATGCATCGTAGTTGCATGCAATTGTTCGTGTTCTAAGTTAAAATACTCCCTTATTTTTATACCCTTGCAGGGTATTATAATTTCAGTCAGAAGTTTGCAACGCAGTGATGGAGTCATCTCCGACCCTATAAAGTATATATATTCATTTTGAGCATCAACAGCCGAGTCGATCTAGTCCCTCAGATTTGAAGCTATCTGAATGAAACTTTGCAGATAGTCCTTAATATACTCTCACTCGTACATAAGTCGGAATGAGCCGAATCGGTCAACTATATCATATAGCTGCCATACAACCGATCCGTAAATTTGTTGAAAGAAAATTATAACTTCACTGTTTTTTAACATATCTTGATCAACTCTCGGTTATGAGCTTTCTATATTGTTTCAGATTTTCGGATTTAATTTTATAAAAATCGGACTACCATATCATATAGCTGCCATAGGAACGGTCGTGAAATTTTCAGAAAAAAAATTATAGCTTTGTCAGTTTTCAACATAATTTCTTCTACTTTGAGATACTAGTATTTCATATTTTTTCTGAATTTTGTTGTAAATTTCATAAGAATCGGACGACTAGATCATATACTGCCATACAAACGATCGGTAAACGTGGAGGTAAATTACATTTTACTTTACATGTAAAAATGTGAAAAAAACGTAAAGAAATGTAGAACTGTTAAAATTGTATGTATATGAAAGTAGTTCATATTATATTATATTATATAAAGTATATATATTCATTTTGAGCGTCAACAGCCGAGTCGATCTAGCCATGTCCGTCTGTCCGTTTCTACGCAAACTAGTCCCTCAGATTTGAAGCTATCTGAATGAAACTTTGCAGATAGTCTTCAATATACTCTCACTCGTACATAAGTCGGAATGAGCCGGATCGGTCAACTATATCATATAGATGCCATACAACCGATCCGTAAATTTGTTGAAAGAAAATTATAACTTCACTGTTTTTTAACATATCTTGATCAACTCTCGGTTATGAGCTTTCTATATTGTTTCAGATTTTCGGATTTAATTTTATAAAAATCGGAC
>VNJR01000371.1:0-31307 GCA_008042585.1 Drosophila punjabiensis
AAAAATGTAAAAAAATGTAACAAAAATGTAAAACTGTAAAAATTGTATGAATATGAAAGTAGTTCGTGTTATATTATATTGGGATAGATTATAATTCACAAAATTGGAATCTGCAAGGGTATACCAACTTCGGCGTGCCGAAGTTAGCTTCCTTTCTTGTTTAATTTAAACTAGGTTTTAAATTTATATTTAAATTTACAATTATTTCTATCAGTTAAATAAATATCATATTAATCATCTTATTACAATAAATAATTTTGCATTCCCAAACAGAACAAAAAGTATTTAATTATGCTTTAAAAATAAACAAAAACTTGATTACATTTTTTATTATTTTTAGTGCATGTCCAATTTGCAGAAAATCAGAGTTCAAATTAAACTGTTCCCATTCTTTGCGAAATTCTGTCAATCCGGAATCTGTCCTAGTCTCCAACGACTCCATGTCCTGCCGGATCTTCTCTTCCCCCGCTCTAGGCTCAGTTTAATTTACATTTATCCACACGTTTAACCAGTCGGCTGTTCCGACTCCAGGTGGAGTTCATTTGCCCAGTCGGTGTGTCTGGGCCAGTTCCCACTCCTTCTGATCCTGCTCCGGGTCCAAGTCCCTGTGGCGCCTTGGCACGCAGGCATACACTCTCTTTCTCTCTCTTGCGCAAACAGGAAGCGACTGACACCGTACAAAATGTTAAACACTTTGGCAACATTTGCTTAAAACTTTTGCCAGTCTCCCTGACTCCGGGACGGGGTTTCCCCTTTTGGATGGAGGTAAGGAAAGAGAGTCGAGTCCTTTCTAGTTGCGGTTGCAGCACACAAAAAGTCACAAGGCACTATGCAGTTAAACCAACAACAGCAACAGCAGCAGTTGAATTGCACAAAAAAATATTATTACAATCAAAAAACCTTAATTTTGATTAGAAAAATAAATAACTAACTATATTAAAATATAAGTTAAGTTATAAATTAAGCTAAAAATCGAATAAAAATTAAAAGAAAAGTGGGAATATATATTCTGTTTGAGACTCTATTTCTTCTGAGTGCATTTCCAACAATGGCCAAAAGGTAAACGTGGCAAACAAAAGGCACGCCCGGAAATGGCAAAGCTGCTTGACTACAAAAACAACAGCAACGGAACTAGGAGCAGGAGCAGAAGCAGGAACAGGAGCAGGAGCAAAAGCAGGAGCTGGAACAGGAGCTGGGACAGCAGACGCCAGTTGGCCACTCATTGTCGGTCGCCATGGTGAATCCTCAGGTGTTTTGCGCACAGTTTACTACGTTTTTCATTTAACCAACGTTGGGTTCAGGTCGTTTGTCCTGCTTTTTCCTGGCTGCTGCTCCTGGCTACTGGCTCCCGACTCCTAACCCCTAACCCCTGACTCCGGACTCCTGCCACCTGGCCGTTCGTTGCTGGTTGTTTGGTGTTTGGTTTGCGGTTGCCAGCGGACAACAAACGACACCTCTAGTGGCCGTGATTGTTGTTGCTGCTGCTGCTGCTGTCCGAGCATAATTAAAAATTCACATAAATTTAGCTTAGCGCTGACACACACATTCTAATTGGGTTAATTATGTGTCGCCAGGACCTTAAAAATGTCATCCAGTCGGTGGCTCTTGTATATCCAGTGTGTATGTGTGTGTGTGTGCTTTACGCGAGAGTTGTCAGCTTCACCTGGACAAAAGCTGGACAAGAGCCCGGTTCCAAGTACATTAACAGCAAATTATGTCGTCGCAACATGTGGGGCGGGTGAGAGAGTACAAAGTGGATTCAAAAGATGTAGAGAGATTCACGGTAACAGAATGTGTGGCAAAGGTAAAATTGAAGAAATGTTCACATGTCCTGCAGCACTTTAAAGGTAAAGCAATTATTCTAAATTAATTCACAGCTGATTGTATTGTTACGTCAATTTGTAAACTAAGATTACTTAAAATAACATAAAGTTAAAGTTGGATTCTTTTAAAGATGCAGCTTCTATCTGATAGGTAACTTCAAATATAATTAAAAATGGTTATACAGGATTTAAGTAATTATTTCCCCTTGAAAATATTTATGAAATGACTTCATTTCCTTAAAATAAAAAAGTTTGTTTTTTGTGGCACTCCTTAGTTATTTAGTCGAAAAATAGTTTATAAACATTTTCCTAAGTAACCAAGAGCTTTTTAAATTCTGTGTACTATAACTTAAGACCCTTTTCCTTTAATTTTCAAGCTTTCGTTTCCAAAATCCTTAATGCTGATCCACTGTTTCATGCTTAATTACACATACGCCCCGTTTGACATGCCCCGAACGGTTGTCCGTTTTTATGGCCACCTTGTTGCATAATTTAGGCTACAATTTCGGCTTGCCAACGGCTTAAGTAGCCCGAAAAGTTTTTATGCGACCGGGTCTACGTGTGCGGTCCCCAAGGATCAAGGACCAACCCCAGCCTCCACCTCAACCTCAACCTCAACCTCGACCAGATGGTGGCAATAAAACAGATTTAAGTCGGAAAAATTACATGAAAAGTGTGCCAAGATGCCACATAAAATAATAAAACATAATAATAATAATAATAATAAGACGAGGGCTGCATCTAATCCAAAGGAAATGCTGGGTGACACTTGAGGAAAGCAAGAACGCCCAAAAGTATGCAACGCACAATGGCAAATGTCAACAGCGAGAGGGAGAGCGGGGAAAATCCTTGGGAAATGGGCGGGAGAAGGAGGGGAAAAGGCAGCCGAAGCCCGCCAAGGCGAGACAAAATTAATTACTCGACGTGGAAATGTAATTACGAAAATATTTAGCCCAAGCTCAGCGGCATGCCAAGGCAACAAAATGCCATTTGTCAAGCGCTGTCCCGCCGAGCAGATTTCTTCGGGTCTGTCTTGTGGGGATATCCCTCGCATATATCCCTATCCCCATATATATATAGTATATATACCAATAATCCACCGCAAACGGAATATGATGATTTATGAGCCAAGGCAATTAATCAAATTAATCAAAATCGCATTAAACTTTGGCGCAGTGCAGCAACAACGCCTTTTTTAACTGCCCTTCGGAATAGATTTCTTTTGGTATATCCTATATATCCCTCTCTCCCTGGTATATATCATTTTTTATCTGCTCACCCTTCCTGTGACATTTGTGCGTGCCATATGCACATTAATTCCGCAAAAGGAAAACTTTTTCCGGGCAGCGTGTGGAAAAAACTTTACTTTATGGCCCACTTATAAGGAACATTGCCGGAACGATGCGGTTTTCCTAGTCAATGGCGCCTGTTCTGAGGTAATTATCCACTCACCATCATCGACCAACTTGCGCAATTGCGTTTCTATGTAAATTAACTCGAAGGGGAAATCGGAGTTTTAAACTGGAACAGAGCAGCGTCAGGTGGCTTTGTCCGGCTTTGAGTACAGGAATTTGTATTTAATTTGTCACTTGTGTCAGCTTTTGTGTAATAATAAATATTTAAACAAACTTTATTAAGCTTTATTCATTGAATAAAATATTTAAGTGGCTTTAATTTCATATTTATAAAATCTAAATCCAAATCAATTCCTGATCCTTAATTCTTGAAGTTCCTTGACCGCAAAGTGTGCCACAAAATCTTTTTGTTTTTGCCACGACAAACCCAGAAAATTGAATTGAAGCCACGGCGTTGAGAATGAGATGATGATGATGATAATGACGATGATGATGTCTGCGATGGTTATGGCCGTGTCTCGCTTTCAGTGTTGACAGCTCCGCTGACATGCTGGCCATAAACACGGCCAATGCCAAAAGGGAAATCCAGAGGATTGGCAGGGCAATACTGCTGGGAAACTCGGGGCAACGAAGGGTTCTCGGACTGGGATTGTGTGTCGCCGCCAGCGTAAAACCGCAAAATTTAATTCCCTTATCAGAAAGTGACAAGCGTGCGTAGTTAATGCAATTTTGCAGCGCATTTAACATGACGGCTGCTGCCTCCAAGAATGAAAGATATTATTATGACGCTTGAAGGAGACGGAAAAAAAGGAGTAACAGAGAAAGAAAAATATATTTTGATCTAAATAATCATTAAGTTACTATGGTTTTATAAATAAAAAATAAGATGAGTAAAAATAAGTTAGCAACTTTAAGATGAGTTTTAAAATGGTTTAAATATTCTTTAAAATAGCAATCCCAAAATAGTCTTATTGATTACCAAGATTCAAAAGAAATATATTTAAAGTGAGTTTTTAAATGGTTTAAATATTCTTTAAAATAGGGAGCAATCCCAAAATATATTTAAAATATATTTAAGACCCAAAAAAAGTTTCCGAAATCAGGCTACAAAATTTAAACGAAAAAAATTAAACAATTTTACATCAAATTCGGAAACTTTTACACAGAGTTTTTAGTGTTTTCTGATTTCTATACTGCAACAAAATTACATAAACAAATTTTGTTAATCTTAAATATCCTTGACTTACCTAAAACATTATTTTTAGTAAGAGTTTAAACCATAAACAATGCTTTTCTGTGTATAGCCCGATCCTCTTGGCACTGGCCATTATCCAACGGAAGTTGTTTGCTCGCAGGATTCCCTTATTCTTTTTTGCATGGCTTCCATTCTCCTTGGTTTTCGGCCCGGGGAAATCCTTACACACAAATTGTGCTGGGCCAAATTACAATTCCGCTGATTGCATTCCCCGCTCTGTCCAGGATTTTCTTTGGGCTCCAGCTGAAAAGCGCCTTCGGCTCATTCACATTTTCCACGCGTTATTCACACTTTACGCCTAGATTTTGAGCGCCATGAATCCTCCAACTGTTTTGCATATTTGTGTGTCTGATCCTTGGTCCGTATTCCGCAGTATTCTCCTCGTCCTGCATCGTCCTTAGTTCGTAGTCCGTTTTGCTGCTGTTTTTGTTTCCTTTGGTAGTTTTGCATTCATTGCGAGAGAGATAAAAATAATGAACATACCAAAGGCAAAGTCGAGAAGCGAAATACAAAAAAATAGCAAACACCAACGAGCAACTCAACACAACTCCAGCTGGAATCCTTGATCCTTTCCGCGCTAACTTCTAACCCCTTTTCCGTCCACTTTTTCACTATGTGCGTGCAACGGAGCTGCGATTCCGCCAAGTTTTTGTTGGCTTAGATTTATGTGAACAAAATGCAGGCAGCTACAGTAAAATCTACGTAACTAACATTTTAAGCAATAAATTAAAATTATCATAAATATTTGAAAAAGTTAACTTAACTTTCAATAGCAAAAAGTACCTAAAACTTGCAAAAACTAACAAAAAAAAACTCTTTTATTATAATAAGCTTTCACAATAAGCCTGTTTCCGTCCTAAAATTATATTGAAATGTATTAAAAAATATTTTAATATTTATTTTGTAACTATTTTCTGTTCATAGATTCTCCCTATTTCTTGCTTTTCACCTTTGTTAATATTTAAAAAATTTATTCCTTGATAAACTATACCCCTTCTTCACTGTATTTCCATACGTAAGCGTCGCCCTTTAGTTTGAGTGAGAAATGAGCGTAACGCGAACGCCTCAAACTCCTTGCTTTTCCCTAGTTTTCCCCAGGTTTTCCTGGGCATAAGGCAAATTGCTTGTAAGTTCAACTCGTATTTTGCATTGTGCCTCACTTCCGACAGTTAAATTAAAGCCATTGTCTGAGTTGTTGCTGTGGCCGTTAGTTAGTTTTGTGCGCCTAACGTAACAATTGCCAGGCGTTTTTATCTGCAACAAACCGCCAAACAACAACAACAACAACAAAAGCAAGCGGAAGTGGCAACAACAAAAACCGGAACAAGTTCAGACCCCAAAAGCAGTTGAAATACGACAGCGAAAACAATTTGTTAGGCCAGAAGTGCTCTGGAAATCTTCCTGACCAAAATTGCTCGCTCCTTTTGCCTTGGAAGAATTCTACTCGTATCCTTTAATTGCATAAACAACACTTGGCTGGAGTTTTTTTTTTTTTTGGCAAGATTTCTGGCTTTGGTCAGAGAGCGCGGCCTCCTGGTTGCGGTTTTAATTAGTCCAGCACGCGTCGAAAGAAAGAATTCTAATCGAGCACGGAAATCGTATTCTTAGAGTCCAGCATGAGGCAGAAATTAAACGTTTTAAAGAAGGAAATGGATAAGAACATTAAGAACATTAAGAGAACTTCTTTGGCCTTTAGAATAGATAAGGTATTACGTTTGCTTAAAGTTTACTAAGATTTTGAAAAATGATTGAATTCAATTCTTCAATTCAATTCTTTTCTATTATTTACTTACAACAAAAACCTTTGACACTGCTTAATCATTTATTTTTAATATCTTACAACCTTTTCAATTTTAATTAACCCTAAAGCTTCTAGCTTTTAATGATTGAATCTGGGCCGTATCTATGTATCTGTAACTCTTCTGAAGACCCACTCAATGCAAAAAAATAACTATGGAAGAACGCGTTAATTATATGGCAGTGGCACAAAGAGTCAACGGAAAAGGAGGCTAGTGCTTGGGGCAACAACAGCACCCATTAACCATCACCCACTGAACCACCTACTGAACCACCCACCACAGACAGACACCACAATGACACAGAAAGTGTTGAGCTGCAAATGAGGGAACAATGCGGCCAAAAGCGGGGCGTAGCAAAGAAATAAAAAATTCAAGCCGAGTGCCTCGACTATAAAAGACCCTAAAAATAGTTCACAGAAATAAGTGCATACTTTAAAGCGCTAGAATATTGCAGATTTTATTGGAAGGTCTCTTTGGTTTAAGAATTATCTAGGTTATGAATTGTATAATAAAAAAATATGTATTATTTATGTTAAATTGCTGAATGCAAGTAATTTTTATGCAACCCCCATAATTTACTCCTCAAAATGATATGTAATATCCCCGATATACCCATATTACCGACAAATACAGGGTATGAAAAGAAAATGCAAAGTGGAAATGCTTCGAGTGCAGGCCATGCGTGGCGCAAACAAACTCGGAAAATGCAAAACGGATGTGTAAATAATTTAGACGAGTTGCCGGCACAAACCGGGGAGTGTGTGTATCTTTTTAGTTTATGTATCATTAAAAAATACTTACAGCGAAACAAAGGCAGAAGGAGCAGGGCCCAGTAGTAGCGGGGAGAAGAAGCGGGAAAATGTGCCATTTGCCAACTGCAAGGCAAACAGACTGGAGGTCCTGTCCCAAGGGATATATACATACATATATACATATCCATACATACATATATCCTTATGTAGTTTCGTACTTTCCCGGAACGTGCGAGAAATGCAATAATTATATGCACACAAAGGCACAAACACCGGGTTGTTGGTATAGTTACGTTTTTTGACATGCTGCAAATTAAACAGGAGCACGAAGAAAGGACCAAAGGAGCGCCAGGAAAAAGAAGGCAGAAGGAAAGAAAGCGGCAGAAAGAGGACGAAGGACTAAATTACTTTTTGCACCAACTGCATACAATCAAATGCAACGGGATTAAAAACCAACGTGTAGCCGTAAATGTAACCGTAACGGTAACACCGATATCACATCTAAATATTACACTGAAAGCAATTTAACAATTATTATATTTATCTAAATTTTTAGTTGCATAAAAAAAGCTTATAATTATTTAAGTTTACTGAAGAGCATACCGTCTGCTCTTAAAACGTCTTAAGAAAACGATCAAGATTTATGAATATTAAATCACTAGACCTAGTTTTGATTCTGTTTTCAAAACCAAAAACCACTGATATATATTATTTATTTGATTAAATTATCAATAAAAAATTATTACAAATATTGAAAAGCTAAGAAGTATGGTTCAAAAAGTATCATTAATATTTGCACCCAAAAAAATATATATTTAAAACTCTTAGGAAATTTACCAAGACATATTGTAAAAATAAATACCTCTAGTTATATCTTAAACTCTCTTAAACTGCCAGTGCAGCAGCACCGTCTCAGTCACCGTGGCTTGTCAGTCTGGATAAAGGATAAGGGACTAGAGACCTCCTTCGAGTGAACTGGACTGGGTGCAACCTGGTAAACCTCCGGCGGCATTTGCATACCTGATGCTAAAAAACTATGTTAATGTGTGGAGCCAGCCCCGGCAGACTGAGGATTCGAGTTGAGATTGAGATTGAGGCGAGTTGGAAAGCAAGTCCTGGTGGCCCGCAGGATAACATGCTGTGCTATTCCGCCGGCGGGACAAACCGCAGACATTGAAAGTGTCGCACTGTCTCTCTCTCTCTCTCTCCGTTCGCCTCCCGTCTGTCTCCATAAATCTCTACGGATGTGTTGTTAACTGCCGCCGGGCTTTTCCTACAATCTCCATCCTCACACCCGTTTTTTCCTCAGATCCTCCGTTTGGTTATCCTGGGAAAAGGGGGCGTTGCCGGGCGGAAGGCCTCAATTTGCACGCTTCGTTATTCAATTAGACACTTGGCACACAACCAGCGAGAGGGCAAAAGAGATGGAGTTTTGAGTGCGAGAGACGAGCAGACGGGCGGAGCTCTGACATCACGGGACGCATAATTTTGATTGATGGCCCAATAATGGCGGTGATTTATCATATTTGCATGCTAACATTTAAGCCAGCCAGCGGCGGCGAGTCAGCTCTCGAGGCCAGACAGCGAATATGTTGCTAAATTAGCTGTCTAGTATAATTAAATTTAAACCCTTCAATCTGAATTTTGCACTCGTTGATTTTTATTTGAAAATATTTTATATATTTTCTCTCAACATTTTTACCCAAATAACAGAGTATTTTAATGTTATAATAGAAAATAAATGCTTAAAATACTTTTCCTTAATAAACTTAGGAGAATTACTCTTTTATGTTCACATTTGACTTTATAAAATTCCAAGCTAAAACTTTTCTGCTGACAATGGCCACCGGAAAGTATGCTACAAAACAGATGACATCAGAAATACAGATGTGCTATATACATATATATAAGTACATATATGAATATGTACCTTGATATATGTATGTATTGCGCTAATTGGTCCTTTGCTCTGCAAATGAAAGCGTTGCGCTGACAACAGCCACGTGCAGCACTGATCCCCCGGGCGTATACGCAATATTTGTAGTTTTTTATTGCACCTTCTTCTTGCTGTTGCTGCCACTGCCGCTGTATGTCTATAAAATCCGGCTTAAGCCGCATGCTACCTGCGAAATGTATGAAATTTTTGCTGCCACTCAACACCCAACCCCAACACACATACATTTACGCACAGCTAACGACAATGCAGAATAAACACACACACTCAGGAGAGAATACACTGGGAATAAAATAGAAATCATTTAATAATTAATATTAGAATATGAAATCCGTTAAATAAATATATGTGATAAATAATGTGATAACATATTAAAATTATTATAATTTATTTAAAGCAGATGTATGTATTAACTTCAAAGTATTCATTTTATGTTGATAAAATAAGCAAGAAAATAATATAATTTCACTTAATTTTTATAGTTAAGTATAGTTTAAGCTATTAGATATTTAATTATTAAATAATAAAATTAAATTTGAATAAAATATATTACTCCTTGAACTTCTAAATAACTTATTGGACCTAAGAGAAAATATTAGTATTAAAGTAATTATTAATAAAAATAATATAAGAAATATATTTAATGTTTCTTTTAATTTTTTTATACAATTCTCTTTTAATCCCTTAATTTTTATAACCAAATACCTACTTTTATTCTCTGTGTAGATACAACAGAAAAAAACGAAAAGTAGAACGCATTTTTGCCAGCAGCTTTGACTGCTGTTGCTGCTGGCTGTGGCTTTGCCGGCGGCTTGGGACGCTGGTAAACACTCAAATCCAATTAAATTTAATACGACTTACTTGGCTTTGTTGCAGGTGCATGTGTGACAGAGATAGAGGCAGCGAATAAGGGAGACAGATATACAGAGGAAGAGAGGAAAGGGAAAAGAGCAGAACGACGTGTACCGTTTGTTTGGCATTTGGTTGCTCTCGTTCTGGGTTTTCTTGTCGCCTTTTTTTCATTTTTCATTCACAGGTTGTTTTTATTTTCGCCTCTTTTGTACTTTCCCTTTTTTTCTGGTTTTTTTTTCACCGTTTTTATCCGGTACTTGTAGAGTATTTTGTACTCTTGCGGACATATTCTTGATCTGGCTTAAGAATTTAGTTGGGATCTAGACCGATTTGTAGAGACTTAAAGTCTTTAAAAGGTTTTATTATTTAAATAATTAAAGTATAAAATAAAATTTAAATTATATAGCAATACATTTGTTATAAATACTAAACTTTTTAAATTTCATTGAACTAAATTAATAGGTATTTTTTATGACTAGTTCATAACATTCCAGTCCCCAGGTATCTTTACAGTCGTTACACTTTCCCACCTGCTTTTGTAATGATTTTCTGCTTTCGCTCGGTTTACCTGAAATGCTTTGGCTTTGTCTTAATTAAAGCCACATTTGGCAAATAAAATATACCCTCAGCAAATGAGCTTAAGAGAGCTAATTGAGTTTTGTCAACGAGTCGGGGAGAATCTGAGGCTCCTCTCTCCCGCAGATTAAAGATCTCGATAAACTGAACTCGCCGTAAACCGGCTAAGAGAAGAGGCAACAGCAAAAAAAAAATCAATTAAAATCACTTGCCACTGTCAATGAACGATGCACTGCGATCCGGTCCGATTTGTTCAGTTTTGAAAGGGGTTATTCGAACTGGGAATTCTTTCCGGTTGTCGTAGGACAGGGTGCAGCTGGCTTTATAAATATGCATGAGCTATGTGAGTGTGTGCAGCAATCTATGTCAAATGCAAAACAAAGTCCTCGAAATCGGATTCATTCGAGGTGTTGTCAGTCGAGCAATTTTTCGCACAAAATCTACTCGTTGGAACCTGGTTTCTTTGCAGCTAAAAAGATTTATTTTACGTATACGTAAAATTATTTAACGCTCACTTCTTGCTTGTTTATAAGAAATACATTGAACTCATTCCCGTATTAAATATAAACTTACAATATTAAAGTCCATTTTATTTTTAGAACATATTCTATTACAAGTTAATTAGAATTTCTACCCCAATCCCCTTAAGCTATCCAAGTTGCGGGTGCCAACTTTCGCCCCCACAGTTGGCTTGACTTCTCTAGACTTCAGGCGATCCTTTTTCATCAGATCCACATCGGGATAATCGAATACGGTGAATTGGGCTAGCAGAAGAGGCAGGATTAGGATCAAACAGAGTGCAGCGAAAAGCCGTTTCATCTTGCGACAGTTGAGAGACTAAAGTAACTGGCAATCGAACTCCGAATCGGCCTTATATACACCACCCGGGAATGCTCACGGACGGAGCACAGCTGCCTGGCCAGCTTAACTTTGGAATGTATGGGGAAACTCAAAAGGCGGAGTGTGGATTTCCGGCGGGCAATTAAGAAAATTGGCCAGAGCAACAAAATGTGACTGGGGCTAAGGTAATAGCCAGCAACGACCACATAATAGATTGTAAATATTTGACACCTGCCGCCACCCACTTAAACCCAACCCCGTCGAGCTGTGGCCTTAATCCAAACGCAAAACAATGCCAACCATTAACTCGGGTTAAAACTTCTACCCTCCAAGTTCGTCCAATTACTTTTTGCACGATTTGATTTTACATTTAACGATTTTTCGCACTTAATTAGAAGCCAGTGTCGATGTCAGTCGCAGGCAGGCAGGCAGCCAGGCAAAGGCAGTCAGGGGTTGCCATGATTTGATTAAATGTGAAGATGAATTTTAATTAAAATCCTCCCCAAGCCATTGGCTTCCTTTCATTTTCCCCGCGCTCTCTCCCACCCCTTTTGGATTTTGCGGCCAAGTTTTTGACACTCAACACTTTTCCCACCGACACTCCACCAACCCCTTCCTGTTCTAATAGAGCAATAAAAGCCGCAAGTTCATGCCGGGCTTAGTCATCGTAATTTATGCAAAATGAAAATTAAAGATCCACAGCGGAAAAGTTTTAAATGCAAATGACAGACTAATGAATTCCCAAGAACTACTTACACGCAATTTGGCCAAAAATGCGGCCTGTTTTTCCCATCAATTTCGATTAATTCTTATTAAAAATTCCGACTCTAACTCTGACTCTGATCAATCCCCTTGCGAATGTGCAAAATAATTTTCTATAATTTTCCCTTTAAATGGCCTGCATGACAAACAATGACGCTTTATCCAGGCAAAAATAAAAGCCAGCTGGAAGACTTCAGCTAAAGTTATTTGGAAAACCGAAAAAGTAAATACAAAGGAAAACAAATACAAGCCAGCAAACGCATATACACTCACACAGAGAATTGTTTTTGTTTTTGGCAGTCACATGCAGTCCACAAAAAAAAAATTAAAGTACGGCAAGTGAACTGCAGGCAACAGGTCGAATACTTAATGTGCTTTGTCTGGTATTTTTAATTAGTTTGAGAGCAGATTGAGAATTCATAATAAAATATAAATATTATTTCTAATAAAAAAGCCATTTATTCAGCCACATTTATTTAGATATTATCAACCAGTACTTACTCATTGTATAAACTTTTCTCGGGAACGAAACTGTAAACTAATTTGAATTTAAATATTTACATATGTCATTAATGCAATTAGTTAGTTTAAATTAACTAAAATAAAAGTAAGAATAGACTGTATTGATAAATATATTTATAAATATAAAAAATTTTAAGCATTTATATAATAGCTTATGTGTAAATAAAATAAAATTATAAATATATGTACATACAAATAATACATGCAAGTAAAGTAGGTTATGTTTAGCCTTTTTGTACAAGTCTTGTTAGCTTATTTTCAAATAGATAAGTCAAGACAGGACTAATATATAAATATATAATATTTACTTACAGAAAGTAACTATGTTTTCGTTGATATTATTAATAAAATTAAGCTTTATCAGCTTTAAGTAAGGTTTTGATTGTAAAGCTGGTATTCAACTTAAGAATTGTTAAAACTGGTATGTAGTCACTTTATGTAGTTACTTTTCAAAGCTTTTAAAGAATTTTTAGTAAAGAACTTTTACTTAAATGACTGATTAAGTCGTGCCTACTTTAAAGCCAAAGTAAAAGCTTTTAAAACTTTTTTTTTCAGTATTACTAAAACTAAAAAGAGCAAGCTACGTGGCATTATTTAATATAATAATTAATAAGTAATTTTAATTGAATTTAAAGCAACCGTCAAATATACCCTCTCACCCTTAGGGAATGTACCAACTTTTCCACAAAATTTGGCTTAGAGAAGGGGCCTCGGCTGGCTGTCGCTTCCAATGGCCCATTCAAAATTACGAGCCAACAGTTTCCGCAGTGTTTTTTGTCATTTCCATGCGCTCATTGTCAGTTTTAAGTAAGCAACTTCCGCGTTGTTGTAGCTTCACTGTGCCGGTTGTTGTTGTTGTGGCAGCAGCCAAAAGTTTTGTGACCAAAAGTCTGCCTACAAATGCAGACAAATATGGAAAAACTCATGAAATGCAATAAATTTTCAAATATATTTTGTGTGCGCGCGGCAGCAGAGTTTTCCATTTGTCTGTTTTTGTTTTTTGATGTGTTTTTTTTTTTTCTTTTTTTTGTGCAGTTTTTTTGTTAGTTTGATTGTTTGTTTCTGTGCGCCGCGTATAGATTTTCATTGTTTTAAACTGGTAACTTTTTCTTGGTGCAGTGCACAGAACAGAACTGATAAAGCCACGTTTTGCAAACAATTCAAACGCCGAAACAGAGGCAGAAATCAGAAAAAAAAATAAAGGAAAAAAGTGAAATAAAAATGATAGGAGCAGTGACTGGCGTGCGCTCCAGAAATTGACAAAGTCTAAGGCCAAGAGTACCATATAAATCAAATGTCTATTGCGTAAAGTCAGAAGACCGAATTTACGAGTGGCTTCGAAAGGCAAAGCCAGAAATAGCAGATATCTGCGGTTGCGATAGAAAATATAATTTTGATTTAAAACTAAGTGCAATTGCGCATTTTCAAATAGGGAATTTTGAAGTGATTTTTATACTTTTCTTTAGCTCAAAATAAATACAAATAATATAAAGCTAAGACATGAGGAATAAATATTTATTAAATATTTGTAAGTGTGCATGCTGCTTGAAAGATCATTCTTAGTTGTAAGTCATAATAAAAATTCGTTTAATTCTTAGCAGAAATTATAATTCCTTTAATTTATAAATAACGGCAGATTACTTTTTACTTACTTTATTTTTTCTAACATACTTTAAACCATTTAGAAAATATTTAAGGACATGACTAGATATATACGTAAATTATTAACGCCTTGTAGTTATTTGATTCATTCATTAATAATTATATTAATTTATTTCAAATTAACTAAAAACCAATTACACATTTGTAAGGTGTCTATTTTAAATAGAATAATTATATTTTTAAGGTATATTTTAAGGGGCGTTCTTTGTGTTTAATTTTAACACTTTCTTTATATGTTTTACCAATAACAATTTTATATACAAGTAAATCACTTAACATTAAAACTCCTTTGCTGACACCACAGTCATTCATTAAATTCTTGCACTAACTATTAACGTCACAAGACAAACGTAGAATAAACCCTAGACATCAGTTTTAAAAGCACTTTTATTATTGTATACTATAGTATACAAACTTGACAGTCACCCCTCCCTTTGTCAGAGATTGTAAATTTTGAGAGATTTCCCCCAGAATTGCCCCATCACCCGCTGCAGACACAACATCAAATCAAATCAAGGAAAATCACAGAATATAGAACCAACCGAACATCTAGAACTGATAAAAGATAACCATTGAGCGACGATCGACTTCTGTGGGGAACAGAACGATAAGAGGACGCAGTGGCTGTTGGCTTGGATGAGTGGCCGACCGTTTGGCTATAAAAACTGGCAACCGTTGGCTTTGGGCCGCAATAGAAGCCCCGAGCCGGAACGGATCGGAGCTAACTAGAGAGAGTTGGGAGAACCTGAAAATGCTGAAGCAACTGGCACTGGTGCTGCTCCTCTGCGGCGTAGCTTTCGCCGAAGAGAGCTACGAAGGGTGAGTTTTTCAAAAGGATCAGAAGGATCAGGAGGCATGCTAAATTGTGTTTCAATTATATCCTGCAGCTACAAGGTCTACGATGTGATGGCTAACAAGCCCTTGGAGAAGCAGCTGCTGTTGCGCTTGTCCGTGAACCCGACCTACGATTTCTTTGATCTTCCCCGCGCCCTGGACGCCAACACCCGCGTTATGGTAAAGCCGGAGGAACAGGAGAGTTTTGAGCTTCTGCTGCAGAAATACAACGTGGCTTACGAGGTGGTGGATTCCAATCTGGGCGAGTCCCTGAACAAGACGAATGAGCAGAACCAGAAACAGCGACAGCGCTCCACCGGACGCAGCATCAGCTTCACCGCCTTCCATCGCCATGCCGAGATCAATGCCTATTTGGATGAGCTGGCCGCCGCCTATCCCAGCCGCGTTAAGGTCGCAGTTGCCGGCAAGTCGTACGAGAATCGAGACATCAAGACCATCACGATCAGCAACGGCGATGGCAGGACCGGCAAGAAAGTGATCTTCCTGGATGCCGGCATCCATGCCCGCGAGTGGATTGCCCATGCCGGAGCTTTGTATGTCATCCATCAGCTGGTTGAGAACTTTACCGCCAATTCGGATCTGCTCAAGGACTTTGACTGGGTCATCCTGCCCGTGGTGAATCCCGATGGCTATGAGTACACCCACACGACCACTCGCCTGTGGCGCAAGACCCGCAAGCCGATCAGCTCCTCCTGCTATGGCACCGATGCCAATCGCAACTTTGACTTCCACTGGGGTGAGGTGGGTGCCTCCAGCTACTCCTGCTCCGATACCTTCAAGGGCGAGACCGCCTTCTCTGAGCCAGAGACGCAGATACTCCGCGATCTTCTCTTGAGTCTGACCGGACGCGGCAAGTTCTACCTGACGCTGCACTCGTACGGCAACTACCTGCTGTATCCCTGGGGATGGACCTCGTGAGTAGTTTTTCTTATTTTTTATTTTATCTGGTTTTGGGGAGAACATATATTTTATCCATTCCTGCATTACGTAATCGTTAATGGAGATTATTCAGTTTAGTTGCTCGTTGCAACTACTTTAAGTAGTTTCAAAGTTGAATTTTAGTTTGTTTTTTTTATTAGTTAACTTTAATGGTTTCCCCCCATTATTTAAATTTATCCTGGATTACTTAAATTTTCAACTACTAAGTTAAAAACTTGGAAAACACTCTTTTAACTTCCATATTTTACTAAAGTGACTTAGTCACTAAAGATAATATATATATTTACTTCTACTCTTTCTTATTTTATAACCAAGTTCAAATGAAAACCTATTTTTAAATTAAAGAAAGTTAGAAATATATTTTAGGTATTATTCTTTCATCGATCTTCCTATATATATTTCTATCTATCTACCTCTTATAAATATTTCACCGATTCATTAATCAATTGATTAACTTATTAAATCCTGTTCTCTTTACCCTCTCAAGTTCGTATTATTCTTCCTGCACAATTTGTTTAGATTCATATTCTAAATATACAATACAATATATATATTTAACCGATATTATTATCTTCCACAGTGCTTTGCCCAGCACCTGGCGCGACATCGATGAGGTAGCCCAGGCTGGTGCCGCTGCCATCCAGAAAGCCACCGGAACCAAGTACACCGTGGGCAGCTCCACCAATGTCCTGTACGCGGCTGCCGGCGGCAGCGATGACTATGCCTTCGGTGTGGCCAACTTCCCCGTGTCCATTACCATGGAGCTGCCGGCTGGTGGCACCGGTTTCAACCCCAGCACCAATCAGATCCTGGGTTTCGTGTCGGAGACCTGGCTGGGCATCCAGGCCATGGCCAAGCTGGTCGTGCAGAAGTACTAGGCGAGTGCAATAAACGCCAGCGATGATGATATTTTGTAATCTCTGGGTCTTCTTGCTAATTGGGAATTGGAAATTCTAGGCACGCGCGGGAAAGGTATGATAGGAGCCCCCTTTTAGGGAGGGGCCGTATCACTCGAGCCGTGGCATTGACACACTGGACTAATTGGGTGGAGCTCTCGGAACTCCTCCACTTCACTTTGGACTCTCTTCGGACTTATCGCGGTTTGTTAATTGGGTTCATCGAGTGTAGAGGAATTCGAGTGGCAGTCTAGATAATCGCAGTTTTTGAGAACTGTCTTTGTAGATGGCCTAGGACTATTTTTAACTTATTTAATTGTTATAATATTGTGATTAGAAATGTACAAGTCACTACCTAGTATACTCATTTAACAGGTTAAAGCTGTATATCGAGGCTTAACTTATTTGGGTTCCATTAAGGTTGTTTTACAGAATATTGCATGTTTTTTGGGTCAAATTTAAGTGTAAATATTTGCCTTAGTTACGGATAACTATCCCATAAACTAAGCTATCAGTAATAGTTAACAGAAATTTAATCGGAAAGATAAGACAACCAAAAAGCACAATTAACTTTTATCAAGCTGGACAAACCACACAATAAACTCCCTTTATAGCGGCAAGATAATTCACAAATAACGATTTATTGATAAAATCAGGTTATGGCTATTCAGACAAGTGGATACTTGGCCACCACTCTCCGGGCCATGGCAGCAATGCCCACCCAGGTCTCCTTGACCAAGTGATCAATGTCCGAGGCTGGTGGATCGAAGCCGGTGCCGCCAGGTGGCAGTTCCATGGTAAAGGATATGGGGAAGCCCGCATTAAAAGCATAGTCATCACTGGCTCCGGCTGCCACATAGAGGACAAGGGTGGAGGAACCTATCACATACTCAGTGCCAGTGGCCTCCAGTATGGCATCATAACCAGCCTTGGCCACCTCATGCAAGTCATCCACGGTCTCCGGCAGATCTCTGGAATGGATAAGCCAATAAAGCAAAAACTTCAAAATATAATATTTAAACACTGACTCGCTCCATCCCCAAGGATATAGAATGTACGGTCCATAGGAGTGCAGGGTTAGATACATCTTTCCCCGGTCCGCATAACTGTGAATGAGGTCTCCCACCACAAGAGCCTCCGGCTCGGAGAAGGCCTTCGATCCGGCATAGGTATTATCGCAGGGATTCTCGGAGGCACCCTCCTCGTTCCAGTGGAAATCAAAGTTCCTGTTGGGATCGGTGCCGATGCAAGTGTCGCTGCTGGGCTTCCGGGTCTTTCGCCACATGCGCGTATCCTCCGAAAGCTGGGTGTACTCATAACCATCGGGATTGACCACGGGCAGGATGACCCAATCATAATCCCTCAACAAATCGGCATTCTCCTCGAGATTCTCCACAAGTTGACCGATCAAGTAGACCACAGCTGCCGGAGAGATCCATTCGCGAGCATGGAAGCCGCCGTCTACGAGAATCACGTTCTTATTCCGCCTGCCATCGCCATTGGTTATGGTGACGGTCTTCATCAGACGCTTCTCATAGCTCTTGCCCACCGTTTTCACGAAAACCCGACGTGGATACTCCTTGGCCAGGTCCTCGATGAACTGATTGATCTCGCCGTGAGAGTAGTAACGCTCCGTGCCCAGTTTTCCATTGTAGGGAAACCAGTTTCGCAGCATGCGATCTGTGTCAAACTGCCTGCTCAGTGTAAGACCCACATTTCTATTTACAATCTCGTAGTTCACATTGTGCTCGTCCATCAGCTTGACGAAATTAACCTGCTCCTGGGGATGCACCATCACCCTAGCCGGGTGACCACCTGATGCGGAAATCACCTCATAAAACGAGTCATTCTTGGCCCACTCGGAAAAGGCGAACTGCAGAGCCGATGAACGAGCCTTTGAGTTCACCTCGTAGATCTTGTACCTAATTTATTGAAGATATATGATAAATTTGCATATTATTACTATCTTCATATCCTACCCCTCATATTTATTTGCTTTTTGTAGTCCTGCGGACAGGCTCAGGCCACTTAGAGCCAGCAAAAGCCACAAAACTTGCATCTCTCCACGTTGACAGCTCTTCGGGAAATAAAAATTCCTCCCCAGCTAGCCAACTTTACTGATTCGTTATCAACAAATCGAACTAAGTTGTAAAATCAAGAGAAATCGATCACAGGCTATGATTGTCGACAATCAAAATAACTAACCCTTATCAGCCGCGTTCTCAATTACGCTCTCTTAAATTTTATTAGAAATCGGAAATCAACGTTAAGTGATTTCAATTCGGTTTCAATTATAAGTTTGTGTTTTTATTAAATAAATAAATAAAACTATGAACATAGGGTTAAACTAAGTACTTAAATCTTAGAGCCAAGCAAGGTCAAGTTCTTCTTGTAATAATTAATTATCAGAGTTGTACTGTCTACTTGTCAGGGAAAATGTAATGCAATTTTTGAGTAATTTTATAATTTTAAAATTTTAACAATTGAACTTAATATTCCCTCATTAAAGGTTTAAAATAATAAACAAACATTCCTAATCGTAAAAAAGTAAATACTTCGCTTAGTTTACTAACCAAACCTTTAGTCTTCTTCGTTCTTCAAATCAATCTTGATTAAATCGCTTTTTTATTAAGCTTCGATTGTTAGAAGATAGCATTTATAGAAAGTCTTGATCCCAGCAAGAATTATTTTTATTCTTGTTAAAGCCCACTAGGGAACCAGCTGAAAAAGGAGCATAGTTTATATACACAACCCTTTCGATTTCAGTATTTAATTCCAATCAGGTTTTCATAGATGTTGCATTCAGAAAGCAATAAATGTATGGATCTGAAAACCGATTTCTCTTCTATATATTTAAAGAAAACTTTTTCTGACAAAACTTTTTATTTCCTAAATGCTACTATTCCTTTAATGATGGTATACTTTAGGGGTTCACTGTTCGACTTGATTTATCAGCATGCTCCAAGTTGGTCTCTACCTGGGGCACGACGGCTTGGGGCACGCTGGCTTGGGGCAAGCCGGCTTGGGACACGCTGGCTTGGGGCACGGTTTGGGACACGGAGGCAAACACTTCGGTTTGGGACACGGAGGTATACAACTTGGCTTAGGGCACAGGGGAGCCACACTTTTCGGTTTGGGCGCCCTTTTCGCTTTGGAACTCTGTCGCTTGGCCGGCTTTGGTTTGCGGCACTTTGGCTTTGCCTTGCGCTTCATTGGACACGCCTTCTTCTTGGGCTTTGACTTTGGCTTGGCGCAAGCCTTCTTGGGTTTGGGGCATATTCCATCTTGGGCGGTGCCTTGCCCGCCCAATGCCTTTTGGGAGGAGATCAAATCCTATTTGAATCTATTAAGGACTTCAAGGGAGTGAGATCAACTTACCGAAGAGAATATTCCCCGCTCACGTTCGGGCATACTGCCCCAGTAACGCGCCGCAGCTTCCGTTACTCTCGTTGTGTAATTTTCGAGGAAACTGTAAAAGCCATTGGAATTGTCGCGAGCAGTGAAACTACCTTCACCACCAAATGAATTCAAGGTATTCATAATTTTTAAACAAGCGTACAAATTTTACCTAAAAATACAATTAAATCGAAATTTTGCTAAAAATTTGTATCTGTAGAAATGGTAGTGCTCCGATTGGGTTTACGATTTAGACTGAATGTATAGCTGAGCGGCAGTACATAGGGTAAATTTTAGTTTGAAGGGTGTGTCAGAGAGTGCTTGAAAACTAGAAATATATTTTACTGACTGGAGAACCAGAAATGTATTCTTTTATTTAAGGAAAATACAATAGTTTCTTAGTACATCTCAAGGAGTTTCTCGGCCATGGCACGGATACCGATCCAGGTCTCCGTGACGAACTCATCGATGCGGGTGACTGGCGGATTGAAACCAATGCTGCCAGCTCCAGTCAGCTCCATGGTAATGGACACATTGAATCCAGCATAGTAACCATAATCATCACTGGCACCAGCAGCAATGTAAAGGACATTGGTGGAGGATCCATACGTGTAGACAGTACCAGTGGCGTTCTCAATGGCCTCGGCTCCAGTGCGGGCAACAGCATCCAGATCTTCCCAGTTATCAGGTAGATCGCTGAAGGAATAATAGTGATTTTATGAAATATATGCAGTATAATAATAATATAATTATGAGAATACTTACGAAGTCCAACCCCAAGGATACAGCAGATAGTTGCCATAAGAGTGAATGGTGAGGTACATAATTCCCCGATCCGCCAGCGAGTGCATCAGATCTCGCACCACAATCGTCTCGGGCTCAGAGAAGGCATAAGGACCGGCATAGGTATCCGCACAGGGATTCGATGAGGCTCCCTCCTCGTTCCAGTGGAAAGCAAAGTTTCGGTTGGGATCCGCTCCATAGCAGGTCTGTCCGGCATATGTGTACGGCTGACGGGTCTTGCGCCACATGCGGGCAAGGGTTCCGGTCTGCGAGTGCTCATAGCCATCGGCATTGACCAGGGGCAGGATGACCCAGTCGTAGTCCTGCAGCAAATGGGCATTCTGCTCGAACTGCTCCACCAGCTGATCAATGACATAAAGAACCGCTGCCGGAGAAATCCATTCCCTGGCATGGAAGCCGCCATCCATGAAGATCACCTTCTTGCCGGATTTACCATCGCCATTGGTGATGGTGATGGTCTTTAGGACTCGCTTTTCGTAGGACCAACCCACGGTTTTCACATAGACACGATGGGGAAACCGATTGGCCAAGTCATCAATATAATTAATGATCTCCTCGTGGGTGTAATAGCGCTCCGTGCTCAGGCGACCCTTGCCCGTGATGGGACTCAGGAGTCGCTGCATCTGTCGCTGGGCAAACTCATCGGCAATGGATGCGCCCAGGTTGGAGTTGATGACACTATTGGATATCTGCTCGGACTCAATGAGCTGCTGGAACAGCTCCAGCTGTTGGGGGCTGACAATCACTCGGGAAGGATGTCCCAAGAGGCGACTCTCGCTAAGGAAATCGAACCCTTCCAAGCTGAGTTGGTGTAGTAACTTGGCCTGGTCGGTGGTAGAGGGTGTAACCTCATAGATTCGATAGCTAAAAAAATCCGAATTTCTTACTTAAGCAGAATCTTTTACCATATTTCCAGCTAGAAAATATTCCTACTATTTATCCTTTCAACTTGTGAAGCTTTTCCCACTAAAAAACTTACCCCTCGTAGTCACGATCGGCGGCCACTAAGGCGGCGGCCAAGAGGAGCACTAACAAGCCCAGAGAAAACTTCATCTTCGGTGAGACTAAGCAACCGCGTGGCTTGGGCGAGCCACTTAAATAGCCACCAAAGTCACCCGGCAGCGTATCTAATCACCAAATAGATCAATAAATAATAAAGCACTCCAAAAACTCCCGCACCGGTGACCCGCCAAATCAGTGCTGGCGCAATTTCCCAGTTAATGTCTCTTTATTTACAGCCCGATTATGGGAGATTACGCCGGGTACCGTCTTATCACCTCCACGGCCATGGCTCGCACGCCCACCCAGCTCTCCGTGACCAGCCCCTCGATGTGCGAGACCCAGGGATCGAAGCCCAGGAAACCCGCTGCCGGCAGCTCCATGGTCATCGCCACCGTGGCATTGGCCACTCCGAGAGCGAAGTCCGCCGTGTCGCCGGATGTCGGATACAGGACGTAGAAGGTGCTGCCCCAGCTATAGATTCCATTGGTGGAGTGAATGATGGCCATGGCACCGGCCTCCGCCACCGACATCATGTCCTGGTAGTGATCCGGAAAGTCGCTAAAACAATGAGACAATTTATTATTAAGAGTAAGCGACTTTGTATAAGTAATTACTTGTAATAACTTCTAACCTTTGGCAAAATATTTAAATAAGGTGTTACCAAACGTATTACAAATGTTGGTAGATAAACATTAGTGCGGGGTGTTTTCTTTGAATTCTTAGAATATATATAAAGTTATTTCTTTTGTAATTGATAACTACATTTTTTATACGACACTCCCGTCTAGACGTTATCTAAACGCAGTAAATTTAGAATTCGTCTTTGGAATCTTACAAGAACATTTTTCCCAGAATTAATTTAAACAACAGCACATTTTGGTACAAAAAAGACTCACTATCTTTGCCTATTTAACAAAAAAAAGTTAATAACATTCTTGCAAGCCTTCAGCTAATAACCTATTTAAACAATCTTGTTACTCAATCAGACAAATCCATTAAGAGAGGTATTTTTCAATTAAAGAAAATCTTCAAAATAAGAAGCTTTCAATTTTCCATAACCACGTAAGCACTGAAACCTTTTATAAGACGCTGTCTCTTCTAGTAATGCCAACAAAATGTATTCATATCTTTTCCTAGTCGCCTCCATTCTCAGTGGATCCTTGGCGATCCCAGCAAGACCGGGACCAGCTTACCAGACGGATGACTATTACACCGTAGACGGAATCGAGCAGTATCTTAAGGGTCTGGCTAGGAGTTATAGTGACCGAGTTACCCTGAAGGAAATCGGAAGGTCCTACGAAAACAGGAGCCTCACCACCATCACTATCACCAATGGAGATGGACGTTCGGGAAAGAAGGCAATCTTCATCGATGCAGGCATCCATGCCAGGGAATGGCTCACTCACACCACGGCCCTGAACATTATCAATCAGCTGGTGGTGAACTTCGAGAAGAACAAGGAACTCCTGCAGGACTATGACTGGATCGTCCTTCCTCTAGTTAATCCAGATGGATACCATTACTCCAGAACTAAAGACATATTTTGGCGCAAGAATCGCAGACCCAGCAGCAAGCATTGCATCGGCACTGACCTTAATCGGAATTTCGAAACTGGATGGGGCTTAGGAAAAGTTAGCAAGCACCCGTGTCTGAATATATATATGGGTTCTGGGCCTTTTACAGAGCCTGAATCTATTGCAGTGCAAAAATAACTCCATGAACTTGCGGATGTTGGACGGGGTATTATGTATATATCGTTTCATTCAGCTGCTAGTTTAATTCTATACCCATGGTCGTATGACATGTAAGTTCATAGAAATTAATTGTTTTAGTGCTATTAATAATGCCATATTTTTAGTATAAAAGCCAACAACTTCGCCGAGCATGAAAAAGTAGCCACTGCTGGTCAAAGAGCCATAGCCAAAGCCTTTTCATCAGTTTTAAAGGTGCAACCATCATATGATTTGTATCCTGCGGGCGGCACTTCAAGTGACTACGCTTACGACATAGGATTTCACTTATCCTACATTTGGGAACTTCAGGAAGAGAGAAATGGAATCTATTTTAAGTTCCATCCTCCCAAAGAACTTATTAGAGAACTCGTTAATGAAACTTGGATTGGTGTTCGCGCTATGGGAGTAAAAGTTGCAGAATTATTTAAAAGCAACAAGTAAACGCTGAACTTAAATGTTTTTTATAACACATGATATTTTTTGCAAAAGTAAATCAAAATAAAATAAAAAGTCTTGTTAAACAATAAACTTACTCGGTATAGCCCCAAGGCAGTAGGAAGTAGTTTCCGTAGGAGTGAAGTGATAGATACCAGGTAAGCCTGTCGCTATAATGAAGCAGAACATCTCGCAGGACCTGAGACTCTGGCTGATCGAAGGGCCGCTCGCCTCTGTAAATATCCTCGCATGGATCCGGTGAGGATCCCTCGTCGTGTCCCCACTCGTAGCCAAAGTTTCTGTTCAAATCCGTGCCCACGCAGTCCGGATTGCTAGTGGGATGTCTGGTCTTCCGCCAGTATCGTGAGTCCGTATGCGAGTACTCATAGCCATCCGCATTGACCACCGGCACGATGACCCAGTCGAAGTCCTCTAAGAGCTCCTGGTTTTCCTCGTAGTTATCCAACAGCTGCTGGATAATGTAGAGGGCCATCGAGGGCGAGATCCACTCTCGGGCATGAACAGTGCCATCGACCAGGATCACGGGCTTGTTGCGCCTTCCATCGCCGTTGGTGATGGTCAGAACCTTCAGGGGTCGCCTCTCGTAGCTCCAGCCGAACTGCTTCACCTGAGCTCTCTTCGGGAACCGGTCGGGCAGAGTGTCCAGGTAATCATTGATTTCCGAGTGAGTGTAAAAGGCAGCCAGAACATCAAGATGGGGCAGCTGAATCCTCTGCTTTCTCTTCAGATTATCCGCTCTCTGGGCCTGCACCAAGGGTGCTAAATCCTCGATCACCACTCGATGTTTCACTCGATAGCCTTCAAGAATCCTAACCAAATCATCGCCTTCTCCGGGAGGAACTATTACCTTCAGGGAGGGAGTTACACTTCCGTTTCTACTTGAAGGCAGAAAATCCCAAAGTGGCTTCTCCTTAGACAACTTCCTTACAAGACTCTCCTGTTCATCTCGAGGTGACTGCAGCTCAAACACCTTGAAATCCTTGTAGTCCTGCCAAGCGAAAAGGAGCATTGGCTGCACCAGCAGAAGAATTAGGCATCGCGCTACGAATGAAGTCATATTTCCCCGAATGTCCGATATCGACTAAACTAAGGCAGCTGTACGATCTGATAGCATTACCAAAGTTTATCACTTTATTGGAGACGCTGCCGCCTGCTTACGATACCAAAAGCGACTTTATTTATATGCTTCCGTTTATGGCACAGACCAACTAAGTAGTTCCCCCGTCTGGTTGCCAGGGTTGAAGTAACGCCTTCAAAATAAACTAGTTCCAACTATGTAAGGTTCTTAGTAATAATATAATATTATAATAATTAATTTAAAATTAGAGAAAATCTTACGCTTACTCTTAGTATTTATTCTCACTAGTTACATAGAGGGTCATCCACAGTGATATATGTTATAAGCATTCTTGCAAGCCTTGAGCCATAGACCCATCTAAGTTATCTCTCAATTGCAACAAAGTCAGACTAGACCATTAAAAGGGGTATTTTTAATTAAAAAATATCTTCGAAATATGAAGCTTTGTATTTTCCATAATTATGCAAGCGCTGAAACCCTTTATAAGACGCTGTCTCTTCTAGAAATGCCAACAAAATGTATTCATATCTTTTCCTAGTCGCCTCCATTCTCAGTGGGTCCTTGGCGATCCCAGCAAGACCGGGACCAGCTTATCAAACGGATGACTATTACACCGTAGACGGAATTGAACAGTATCTCAAGGGTCTGGCCAGGAGTTATAGTAACCGAGTGAAGCTAAAGGAAATCGGAAGGTCCTACGAAAACAGGAGCCTCACCACCATCACCATCACCAATGGAGATGGACGTTCGGGAAAGAAGGCAGTCTTCATCGATGCAGGTATCCATGCCAGGGAATGGCTCACTCACACCACGGCCCTGAACGTTATCAATCAGCTGGTGGTCAACTTCGAAAATAATAAGAAACTCCTCCAGGACTATGACTGGATCGTCCTTCCCCTGGCTAATCCAGATGGATACCATTACTCCAGAACTAAAGACATATTTTGGCGCAAGAATCGCAGGCCCAGCAGCGAGGATTGCATCGGCACTGACCTCAATCGGAATTTCGAAACTGGTTGGGGTTTAGGAAGCAAGGACCCGTGTGAGAATATATATATGGGCTCTGGGCCTTTTACAGAGCCTGAATCTATTGCAGTGCAAAGACAACTCCATGAACTTGCGGATGCTAAAAGGGGAATTATGTATATATCGTTTCATTCAGCTGTTAATTTAATTCTATACCCATTTGGATATAAGAAGTAAGTTTATAGACTTATTTTTTATATCGCTTTTAACAATGTTATATTTTAGCGAAAAACCCTCGAACTTCAAGGAACATGAAAAAGTGGCCACTGCTGGTCAAAGAGCCATAGCCAAAGCCTTTTCATCAGTTTATAAGGTGAAACCTGCACATTATTTGTATGTTGCAGGGGGCAATTCAATGGACTATGCTTATAAAATCGGATTTCACCTGTCCTACATTTGGGAACTTCCGGAAGAGAGAAATGGAACCTTTTTTAAGTTCCATCCACCCAAAGAATTCATTAAAGAACTGGTTGATGAGACTTGGATTGGTGTTCGAGCTATGGGAGCAAAAGTTGCAAAATTATTTAAAAATTAATTCAACTCAAAACCCAAATGTTCATAGGAAATATATTAACATTTCAACGCAATGAATTTCTAGAACTTTTCAATATTAATCGCTTTAATGCTTAACAACGAGGTCACTAATTAGTTTAAGGTTAACAAACAATAAATTCAATCGTTTAAATAGCTTAATAGAGGCTAACGTGCCGAATGAACTCGACGAAGCCGGCGAACGTCTCCTTGCAGACGTGGACAATGTCGTGGGCGGGCACGTGGAACTCGTCGCCGGGCAGCTCCAGCGTGTAGGAGAGGGGAATTCCCAGGTTGCCGTAGGCGAAGTCATCCAAGCTGCCGGAGGCCTCGTACAGGATCGAAGCGGAGGTGCCGATGGTGTAGCGGGTGCCGCGGTATTTGCCGATCTGGTTGGCGGCCCTCAGAGCCACCGAGCGCAGAGTTCCCACCGTTGGAGGTACGGTGTTTCTGCAGAGAAAGAAAAGTATATGAAATGTTAATTAATTATAAATATTCTAAGAATTATTTTTGTATCAATTTTTTAATTGAATTTAGAGTTCTTCTATTAGGAAAAAGAATGTACTTTTGTGCTTTACTTTGTAGTAATTATATTAAATTAACATCACAGATCTTTTTCCACTGTATAAAAACGAGAGTGAGCAGCGAATTAAATGGATGCAGTGGCAGAAATATTCTGGCTTAATTGCTTTTAGCAAATAATTGAAAAGTAAATTGAATTTCTTTCCGGGCATCCCCGCTGGCTGGCCCGCAGATGGGGTTTGGGTTTTCGGACATGAAACATGGAAATCCGTGGGAGGAAAAACGCCACACATTCACTCTCATACTCGCATTTATACTCACTTCGCATAGCCGTAGGGATAAAAAATGAATTTGCCAAATGAATGAACATCCAGGCTGAGTTTCACACGATGCCGATTGAATTCCAGATACCTCACCACGGCCGAGGTTTCCGGCTCCGAGTTCGGCGCCGTTCCTGAGTAAACTTCCGAACATAGCTATCGTTTTTGTTTTTATTTTTTATGAAAAAGAAAGCCAGGATTACAACGCGACTCAATGGCGAAGGTCAATGTCATGGGCTTACGTTCTGACTGGCACCCTGGTAGTTCCAATGGTTGCCAAAGTTTCGGTTGATGTCCACGCCGGAGCAGGCATGACCGGCGTAACGGTGACGGTTCTTGCGCCAGAAACGATCCTAAAAGTACACAAAAATTGTAAAGAAAATTTGGAAAATATTTAGTTAATAAATATATAGTGTAGATTATACCTATTTTCTTTGCTATTTTAATATATACTTTTACTTTAATGTTCAGTGAACTTGAATATAAATATATGGTGTAGATTATACCTATTTTCTTTGCTATTTTAATATATACTTTTACTTTAATGTTCAGTGAACTTGAATATAAATATATGTAAATGAATATTAAAGTTTTACAGTCTACCTTCAAGAAATTTAATACAATTATTCTCAAAACTCAAATAAAAGCGTGCAAATAAATATAATTGCAATATACATTCATAAAATAGAAATATATAAATATTAATAATCAATATTTCATTTATAGTCAAAGAAAGTAAGTACAAATAAATTAATATCCTTACGGAAACACTTTTGGCATTTCTTAGTTGATTTTATCTAGGATACCCTGTACTAAAATATATATTTTGACTGAAATAAATGAGTTCCATTAAGTGTTTTAAAGATATTCTTTGATGTATAAGTGCTTAAACATATGTTTATACATAATAGACATTAAAAACAATGAGCGAAAGAAACGTTTCTGCAGAATATATATGTAAAATAAACATTAATCATTAAAGAATATTTTAAAAATGTAAAAATAATCTGAAAAACAGTTTTTTAATGATTTATTTTATTTATAGTTATTTTTCTAAATATTTTTACCGTGGTATGAGTGTATTCATAGCCATCAGGGTTGACGAGCGGCACCAGGAATACTTCCACATCCTGCAAGACCCTCTGGAAGGCGCGAAGATTACTCAGGAGCTCGTAGGCCAGATACAGGACCGTCTGTGTGGTGATCCACTCCCTTCCGTGAGTCGCTGCCTGGATATAGGCAACCCGTCGATGACGCTAAGAATTTAGAGAAATTATAAAGACTTGTTTATATAAGACGAAGAAAGCCTTCTAAAATTGTATAAAATATTTAAATAAATCTTACCACCCGGCTGTTCAGCGAAATGGAGAGCGCTGCAACATGACGACCCTCGTTGGAGTGGCCCAGGGACTCATAGCGACAGTACTGCGGATACCTGGCCGCCAGACCGCTCATGAAGCTGAGCACCTCATGGTAGCGCGGATAGTGCGAGAAGAAGCCGCGAGCCTGGCGACGCGACCGGCGACGTGGTTGCTCTGCCTCAGCACAATCCTCCTGCTGGCACTCCTCGTACTCCTCCTCGGCGAAGGAGCTGTTCGCCTGCAGGGCGGCCATCAGTTCCATAAGAGGCTGCATCTGATAGCTGACGCCCAGGCTGGAGAGACGGGTCTCAAACTGTGCCTTCCGCCGGGGGCTCACTGTCAGCACGGAGGAGTTGCGGGTCAGCAGCCAGAAATCCAACTCGGCGTCATTTGTCTGAAGATCCACCATGTAACGGAAGGCATCCTCATCGCCATGCTGAACGGTGTATTTTGTGTAGCTAAAATAACATTTATATTGGAGTAAAGATAAATAAATAAGGTTAAAAGAAATACATTCACTTAACAAATAAGTATCTAGTACTTGACCCTTGTATAATCTTATACCTATCACTTCATGTATCTTCTTTCAGATTTATTTTTGGTTCATAGTGCATTTAATCTTTAATCGTTAATCTGAAGAATCAATATTAATCGAGGTGCGGATAAAAATGTGTAAAAACTTTGATTAAAAAAACAAACAAGCTATGAGCCATATTTAGTATGTCAAGGTTGGGCAATCTATTGTTTTTTTTTTAAGATATGTGTTAATTAATTCATTGTACAGATAACACACGGTGTTCCAACTAAATATATACTATATTGGCAAGCATTTCATTAGTTCAACAAGACAAACATTTTTGACACTTTTGGCTAGTCCTTCTAATAAGTTAATTTTAATCAGTGGAACCGAGGGTGTGATGTGCTTATTAGCCGTTTACAATTAGCCGATAGATAATAATAATTTAGTCTATGTAGAGCCGGGAAATCCCGATGATGATTGCTCCACATGTCTCAAACTAATTGGACAACAAATTAATTTATGGCTCGCCCTCGCCCGGCGTCAAAATGAGTTGTTGATTCATAAATTTATGCAAAGCGGCGGCTGGCTGGCTCTTTGCCGTTTGTTGGCTCTTTGCCACCTCGCTCGGATCGGTGGCCAATTTATCATCTCGTAAAATTCCACAACGGCAAGCACACAAGCCAAATACAAGAAATAATGAAGCAACAAGCGATGCCAGCGAGTATCTGCCTTAAGTCGATGTATTTATCTGGGGTTTTGTGGGTGGTGGAAAGGGGGTACACTGAGGGAAAATGTGTTAACTAAAAATATTTTTAATAATTATTACCTAATAAGCTAACGGAAAATATCAAGTCGAGGCAGTGTTGCCTTAAACCAATAGCACTAAAAAAAATGTTTAAATTTATTACAATACTTATTTTTCTCTTAGAAGTTGTGAGTGAAATCGAAGACAAAATGCTTTATAATATATAATGAATAATATCGTGGCCAATATCACATCAAAAATATTTAAACAAAAATATAGTTTGATTTAATGAAATTTGAAAAAGCGAAAAACATAGAAAAAAGGGCGTTTAACTTAGTTATCAAGTTAGAATTATATATTTCAAAGCCGCTCTACACTTTATTGGGAGAATTAAAAATCATTCAATTATTTAACTTTCCTACCCAAGTTTTTAACTTTAAGCCTTAATTTAACTTGATATAAATTAATAGTTTATTGTGACGATTTACATAAATTATAAGATTGACTTGATAATATAATATTGACATATTGCACATAAGTAAATCGTCACAATAAACTATTTTTATCAAGTTGAAGTAAGATCTTAAACCAGAAATTTGCATGGCAAAATTGAATAACTAAAAAGTAAATTATGATTTATATATGTACAAATATTTTTATATATCTTTTTGTAATTTGTACTATTTATGAAAGTATAGTTTCAACTTTTTTCCCCCAGTGCATTCGCTATTGTATCTGAAGACAAAGGCGCCAGCTAAAAGCTAATCACGTGTGGCAGCCAACGGCATCCAATGATAATTTAATTAATCGCCCCCCCGCCGTACCTCGAATTGGAATAACCGGCGCGGCGGGGCACATTTTTCATATCTTTACATAAAGATATGGTTTATAATTTTCCCAACACATTTTTAGGCAAATCAGGGGCCATTGTCCATCCAAATGCCACCGGCCTTGTGGAAATGCATAACTCT
>VNJR01000375.1:0-20185 GCA_008042585.1 Drosophila punjabiensis
CTGCTCTAACACTCTCATACAAGGTATGAAATTTAATAATTTGTAAACTTGATTTTGATGCCAATCTTACCACAAAAATAATTTTATTTAACGCCACAAGAGAAAGGATACAGTTTAATTGACTTGATATTGAAATAAGAATGGAATTTTTTGTTTTTGTTGTGTTGAATCCGCTCGATGAAAATATAGAACCTGGAATTTTTACCATATTTTTATTGTTTATTTGCGTACATATACAATTTTGTTTAATAAAAAATGAAAATTGAAGTAGGTTTCAAAATTCACTAAATAGAAGTGGTCCGCTAGCTATTACAATTCAATCAATCTCGGTAATCTGTTTTCAAAAATTTAAATGATATTTTAATCTGTATCTCAATGGCTATGGCAGGTAATCAAAATTTGAAAATGTTGGAAAATATATTTTGTTAACGACTTTTTATGAAAGTAAACATAAAAACATCCCTTTATCCATTGAAAAATAAATATTTGTAAAAAGTTGCTTGTAAAAACAATCGCCAAACTTGAAAATCTAAACTTAGTATGACCGTGATTTTGACGGAGGTATTTTAACGATAGACGCCGACAGTCACACGGCTGCTACTGGTGTGTTTTTGTTTTGGGAATTCTTCACAACGTCGCAGTTTTGAAAATGAGTGATAATAACAACACGGCTGGCAGCAAGGACGACGCCTTCAGCATGGACCACGACCAGGACCTGAGCAGCAAGCACTACTCGCGGTGCAGCAGCGCGGGCAGCACGCACACGCCCAACTCCTCGGCGCACAATTCAGGTAAATATACATATGCATGCGGAGCTGTCACGCTGGCCAGGAGTGTTGGTTGGAGTGGGGCGGAGTGGGGGTCAGCTGATAAAGCTGGCATTGAATTTCCCAGATTATCAGCAGCAGCGTTTTATTACATTTTGTACCTCTGTGCTCTGTCCCACGCAGACGACGACGACGACAGCGGCGGCGATGCCCGACACTCTGCAGCGGCCAACTCGACGCTGAGCTACAAGGAGCGACGGCGGGAGGCGCACACGCAGGCGGAACAGAAGCGGCGGGACGCCATCAAGAAGGGATACGATAGTCTGCAGGAGCTGGTGCCACGCTGCCAGCCCAACGACTCCTCCGGCTACAAGCTGAGCAAGGCCCTCATCCTCCAAAAGTCCATCGAGTATATTGGCTACCTCAACCAGCAGAAGCTCAAACAGGAAGAGGAGGGATCGGCGCTGCAGAAGGAGGTGACAGCGCTGCGGATTATTAAGAACGGGTACGAGAATATGCTGCAGCACCAGCAGGCAAATCCTGGGCCGGAGGAAGCTCGCCTCACCGACGAGGCCAAGTTCCAAGTGGTGAGTATTAGGTGTCACTCTCAACCTTCCGCTCTAAGAACTCTGCTGTTTCTGCCACCAGTTCCAGGCCATCATGGAGGAAATGTTTGAGACATTCCAGCATATACCCATGGACAACTTTAAGCAGCTAACCACCGGCATTATTCCCTGGCTGGAGGAGCACTGCAAGCCGCACATTCTGCGCAACATCCTCAGTCGCACGCTGCAGCAGATGGCCCAAGAGGCGCAGGAGAAGCAGCAGCAGGCCATGATGGAGCAGGAGAGCGGCGAAGGATTCAGTTGATCTCGCGTTGGTGGGTTTTGGGTGTATTCATTCGTTATTTTATAGATTCGTTCGTTTTCGTTTCGTTTACTGCGTACAAAAACATTAAATGCGTCATTTAAATAGTTGTAAAAGCTGAAAGATTGCTACATTTTTGGCTTAATACTAGGTTAGATTAGATAAAAAACTAAATTACGCTACTGTGAGTCAAGTGTCTCCGCCAGGGAGGCGTTCTCAGCATTCAGCATCTTTAGCAGCTCGTTTAGCACGTTTCGGGTGTATGGTTTGAAGCGGCTAACTCGCTCCTCCGTCACGTCCAGTGATGTCAGCAGCTTCTCAAAGAACTCCTCCAGACGATGCTCACCCCAAACGTGCCTTGCTTCGTGCCGGAGCTTCTGCACACCTGATGTCAGGGTGTAGATCAGTCCCTCGTAAAAGTTCTCCTCGTCGAGACGGGCAGCCAGTTTGGCGCTGGCCAGCAGCACCGCTGGCAAATCGCAGCGGAACTCGTGCGAGCGGACAAAGCAGGTGGCGGCCAATTGACGCACTTGATCGCATTTATGGCGCAGTAGCCGCCAGCTTAGACGACGAAAACGAATTAGCAAGGGACTAGGATCCCTGCTGCCCGAAGTGCGCAGGTGCTCCACTTTGGACAGGAAGGCCAGGAAGAGGATAATCGATGAAGTAACCTCCTGACGGTCACAGCATTCCAGCATATGCTCGCAGGCCTTGGGCAAGAGGCAGCCCAGTTCATCGTAATCCAATTCGCTAGGTTCCCACGTGGGACGCGTCTCAAACTCTGTGGCCTGACGTTGGCCGACTAGCTTGCCAAGACTAGCGCCAAACAACTGAAGTGCCGCATTCGAGATGGTCCACTCGGTGTTGTCGATGTGCTCCATAGCAACCAAGAGAATCTCGTTGTAGTACTTGCTCATCGCCGGCCTCAGTTCCGTGTCGCGCACCAAAACGCAAAGATAGTGCAGCACCAGCGCCTCCCAGCGATCATGATTGCTGCTGCCCAGGGGCGTATTATCCCCAGAACGCTTATCGTTTAGCCTCTTGAGTATCTGCTGCACAGCTCGGTGCAGGATTAGACGCTGCCGCGGATTGTCGTTCTTCAGGACGTGTAGGAACATGATGGCGAAGCCAGCTCCACGCCTCGTGGTGCTCACCTGCCGGCTCTCTGTCAGCAACTCCCGTTCCAGGACATCGTGAAGCATCTGGAAGCCGGCATCCTGGCTCTCCAAGCTGCTGGTAATTGCACGGGTGAGCCTGCCTATGCTTAGGCCGGCAGCCTCAATGGCTCCTTTGTGCCTGCATAACGTCAATACCGACACGTTGATGTCCAGACAGCGGCGCAGAGCCTCGTTGTTTACATTGGCAGGGGATTGAAGCAGGGAACAGCCGATGCTGGTGGCTAGATCGCAACAGCCCTGCAGAGGATTTAGACATTACTTTTCATTTCTAAAAAAAACAAAGATATTGCGCACTCACCTTCAAAGTCAACCAGAAACTCATTAGCAAGTACTTGCGGCATGCCTCTGCCCCTTCTCCGAACTTGAAGGAGCTTTCGCTGACTAGCAGATGCAGACTCTCGTCCATGTCCAGGAAGCTGGCTGCGGTGGCAGCCATATCATCCTGACGTCGGGCATTGGCCAAATTGAGAAACTTCAAGATGCCGCTAAGAATGAGTTCCAGGAGCGGCAACAAGTTCTCCAGAGGCGTCTCAGCTCCTGACACTCCTGACCGCACCACCTCGTCCAGTCCACGAATATAACCAAAGAGATGTCCTCCAGCCTTGGCCGCAAGCAGAGGATCCTCCATGTAGGATTGCATTTTTTCCCTTAACCTCTTAAGGCATTCGTCGAACAATTTCCTGGCTGATTCCTTATTTACCACGGCCAACTGAGCGTAGATGGACACAAGCGAACATTCATCTACATCAGATGCGAGACACAGACTGACACAGCGCTCCACACACAGCTCAGTATCCACCTGCCGCAGCTGAATCAGCAGGGAGACTGTCAACTCCAAGGCATCGTCGAAACCCTGAGGATCATTAAGGGAATCAAAGAGTTGATTGGCCACCACCTGAGGTTGAAAGACGCCAAGCTCCAGAAGAAAAGCGCCCATTCTTTGGTTCTGCTGGGTACTGCACATCTTGGCATTCTTCGCTACATTTTCGGCGTACAAAGACCTGTTCAGGATCTCCAGCAACTTGAGAGCAAAGATCTTCGGCTGGTAGATCTCGCTTTTGATGTCGCGCTCGATGAGTTCTTGCAGGTGCGAGAAGAATCGTTTGATGTTCACCGAAAGGCCATCACCACCCGTCTTGAGTGCCCTGTGGAAATGCTTGGCAGTGTGATTGATGATCGTGGGCATCTTGCCCAGCATCGTGTTCCGGAACTCCGAACTCTCGACGCCGCGATGGCGATCGACGAAGCTGTGAAAGAACTCCAGGCAGTCTTCGACCGCAAAGTTGGCCAGGTTGTCGACCAGAAAGCGAAAAACCAGTAGCTGGGCCTCAGTTTCCAATTGGCTGCAGTTGGTCAGCAGCTCTGTGCTGATCTTGAAGAAGTGCAGTTTGGAGGCTGCATAGATCTCCTTCGCGAACATACTGAAGATCAGGATGAGTCGCAACTGATCCGCCGGCGACCTCAAGTCCTCGGAGCAGGCCAGAAACTCTACGATCTGCGGGTTGGCTTGAAGCAGCTCGAACAACACATCGCGCTGCTGGATCCGGAGGAACCATTGTGAATGAAAGTTCTGGATTTCGGCAACGCTCCCGCTAACCAACAGTTCCACACTGGCCGCGAGTAATGCTGGCGAGCGCTGGTTGCTCAGGCTCTTAACCGGATATTGGCTGGCTGCCCTCAAACCCTTGTAGCTCAGGCTGAGGCGCAGACCGTTGAAAAACTCCGCCTCGCTCTGGTTAGTGGTTGCCAGGAGAACGGGCAACGGGTGCGAGTTAAGGATGCCGCTCAGCAGGTAGTACTTGTTGCGGTTGGTCCAAGGCCAGAACTCGGCGATCAACCGGAAGTAGGAAAAGGCCCGCTCTTGCTGCTTGCAGCAGTGATTGTACAGTGTCAGTGCCTCCTCCCGGGATCCTGTCTGGTTTTGGCGTTGCAGGCAGTGGTAGAAATGCTCCAGTCGTAGCACCAGCAGCTCCAGTCGGGGAAATTTCTTCACCAAGAGATTGGTCGCCTTGAGCACGGCCATCAAACTGGGGCTGTTCCTTTTGAGCGCTTCAATTATGGCAGTCGTGCACTTCTCCTCTAACAAGTCAGCATCCAGTTGCTTCCAGTGGTCGGTGAGCAGCACCGACTGAAGCATGAGAAAAGCACTGGGCTGTTCGCAGGACAACCTATCGGGAAGATCCCCGAAGTGGGTGTCCTTCAGCTCATACTTGTGCACTATGTGGTAGTACACACGGAAACTGACGTTCAGGGCGGCTTGGTTAGCGCCGCCGCACGTGTCTCCCTGCATAGCCTCCGCCTCCTCCTCCTCCGACCGTATTCGCTGGGCCAGCTGCAGGGCGGCGTCCTCCGGCAGAACATCTCCCAGGCTCTGGATAACCGAGAAAGCGGTTAGATCTGGGATGCATGAAGCGTTCTAGCTCACCTGCAGATAGGACAGGCAGTCGCTGTGGCCAATTTTCGGGGGTTTTCCGCCAGACACCGACATGCCCAACAATTTTCGCGAGGGGTGGACAACAACACTCGATTAATCGCAGCCAGGGCTACGCGAAGCCGGCTCTTATCTTGCAGTGCGATGAATAATCGATTTATCGAAATGTAACGGTTTATATTGAAATCTTAAAGTTTGAAATTTCAGGGGATTCCCTATACAACTAAATGATTAAATTACTGGAAATATCGGCGATACAGTCGCACAGGGGGTCCCCTGACATCTATCAGAAAATAGATTGCTGTCAAATCATGCGCTCTTTATGAAGTTATGTATGTTATCTTGTAAGGATAATATTTTTTATAATTAATTATTTTATATCTTCCTTCGTTAGTATACAATATGAAAATGGAAAAGAACGCCACACTTCGCTCTTTCTAAATGCAAGGATATTTCCTTCTGTGTGGCTTGCACGCCCTCAGGGAATAAAATAATATCTGATACTGACATTTATTTGCCATTTGCAATGTAAGTTTTTATAGGAAGTCTTAGAACGACCTTTTTAAGCCTCCAAGTAGATTTGTAGCTTTCAAAAATTTCCACCACTTCAAGCATCAAACTGATACTTATAAAGACGAGCAAAGATAAATAAAATAACTTGATTGATGAAACTTTTTAACAAAATAGTAAATCTGTAACCCGAAAAAGGTGTTAATTTCGATTAAGAGTAACTATGGATTTAGAATACCTGTCTTAATACAGAATTATAGTCAGCGGAGAGACGAAAATCAGAGATTGGACTTTAGAGCTGCCGCGTCACTCAATTTTCCTGCTTTCTTTTTATTTTCTTTTGAAACGAACTTTTTATTCATGCCAAGCCCGATATTATATACATATATTATTATACATCCATAAAGTAAGTACTTGTGTGAGTGTTCTACATTGCAGTATCGATGTGCATGAGTGTGTGTCATGCTTTTCATTCATTTTTTTATATTATATCTCAGATAAGTCGTGCGCTTTTCGCTCGGCATTCGTGCGATGCGTAATTCGTGCAGATGCGAAAGGTTTTTCCGCATTTTCCCAGCGCCACACTGCCGCGCTGCCCATCCTCATCCATGGACTGGAGTTCAAGTTTCCTGTTCTGGCACCTCCAATTCGAACTCGAATTTCGGAATCCGCGACGGCACATTTTTCGGGTCCGCTCAATACTTGTAAATCTAGTTTNTATATTATATCTCAGATAAGTCGTGCGCTTTTCGCTCGGCATTCGTGCGATGCGTAATTCGTGCAGATGCGAAATGTTTTTCCGCATTTTCCCAGCGCCACACTGCCGCGCTGCCCATCCTCATCCATGGACTGGAGTTCAAGTTTCCTGTTCTGGCACCTCCACTTCGAACTCGAATTTCGGAATCCGCGACGGCACATTTTTCGGGTCCGCTCAATACTTGTAAATCTAGTTTCGACTTTGCCTCTGTCAGATACAAGGTACTAAAAACTCAGATACTCACTCTCGTTCTCATTCCCAGCTTCGCATCTGCCACCCCGAAACTCAAGGAAGCTCGCTTGGCGGCTGAATGGGAATCTTTTGAAGCAATCACAAGTATTCAGCGATTGTGTTCGCATTTCTATATAGATACTTTGTCGAAAAAGGGTTGCTGCTGCTCACCTGTACACAGGTTTTTTCTGAAACGCATTTAATCCTGATAGGGAAGGTAGGGAGTAATCTTGCTAACCTCTACGTATCGGTTTTTACAGTGGCTCATCGATGAAGTGAAATATGATATGTTTACTCTCTGGGGAACTTGATATCGGCGGTGTTTAATTCAAAAGAAGATACATACATATTTATTACAGGAAGCATTCGTTGCCAACATTATTCTTACAAAAAGCTTCTGTCAAGCTTTTTTATTTATTGCATAAGACATATATTATTATATATTTATATTTTATTACAGTACAACTTCTATATCTGAATACACTAAAAAAAATTAAAAACAAAAAAACCTAAAAAATTTGAAATGAGAGTAATAAAATCGAAACCCAATAAATATTTTTAAAACTTTTTTGTTTAAGAAAAAAATTAAAGAAATTGAAACTTCAGTTAAAAATTAAAAAAAAAATGTATAATAAATTAAAATGTCAAAAAGTTAAACCTGTTACCTAACCACTTTTTAGGTTATGTCCTCTCTCGAAAACGGAAGCGAGACTTACGACCGTTTCGACTTCGTTTCACAATGAATGGCAACGCCACGACGAGAAAATAACAAGTTGAAAAATCATTATCCGAGCGATTTCAACTCGTGTTTACCATACGGCAGTAGGTTTGTGTGGTGTGTGTGCGCGAACCCATAAATTTATATTTCCCAAAATAACCCCGTTCTTGAAAAAAGAGCGAAGTAAAAAACGCAAACAGCCACAAAAAGCTAAATGGAAACGAAAGAAGAAAAGGCAAAAAAAATAAAAAAAGCGAAAAATAATAGGCAACTGTCTCTCCGGCAATCTCTCGCAATCTCAAAAACAACTAGCAACCATAACCATTATTTGTACCTTCCGAATATATAACGCCGAAGCGCACACAAACAGACACCCAGGCGGCGTGTACATGCAGGCCGAGCCTGGCGCTGTGTGCGTGTATATAGTTTGGTTTTCGTAGGCCCGTTCGTCGCTTTTTCGAGTTTTGAAATTAGTATTGAAATCGTCGTTAGCGGCGACGGTTTACTCGAATTCTCGTCGCTCAGCCTGAAAACTAAAAAGCTTTTCTCTCTCTCTCTCTTTCGCCTCTCTGAGCTGCGCTGGTAAGTGGCCGACTGTGATTGTGTGCGTACAAGGTGTTGCTCTAAAATAGTTAAAGTCGAATTATTGAAAACTTATGGCAGTCAGGCAGTCTCCAGGCATGTGCATTAAAATATATCTGTGTGACAGCTAACTGATTAGCACGAATACCCTAGGAGCAGAGTCATCGGCGGTGTTGGCATAATTAAATATTGTCATGGGTAATTGGGGAAACTCAATTTGTTCTGTTCTTTTTCTTGAAAAATTCTCAACTGCACATAATAAGCGTAAATTCGGAGTGAGCGCGTGTGTGTCTGTATGTGTGAGCCGAGCCTAGCCGATGTGCGCTCATTTCATCTCTCTGCCACAAGTTCGGCACGGCTCTCTTGCTCTCCCGCGCTCTCTCTCTGACAGTGCTGGCAGATTATCTGAACCAAAAATTTATAAAAATTATGTAAACATTGCGAAAATAAAAAGCATAAACTGCAATTATTAATATTAATAAAAAAAAAAAACATATTTTCTGTACTATAATGAATCTGTGTATATATTAATTGATTAAAACAATGTAAAAAAAAGCGAGAGGATTTTATATCTCTTATTTTATATCTTAATAAAGAAAAAATGATATCATTTAATTTAAGCATTTTATTTTGCTCCATAATCCAAATAGTTTTAATTATTAAAAGTTGCCAGATCTAGCCACTAAGTTGATAAACTGTCAGCACTGCTATCTGACTGTCACCCAAGCCCCCATCCCGCTCCCGTCCTGCTGCTGCTTCCCTCGTTAGCTTATTATCGTATCTTTTGCATTACAGTGCCCACAAGCGATTTAAATTAAGTTGGCAATTACATTTCCGCCAGCCTGCCAGAAATGAATTTAGCGGTTAATTACACGTGATGTTCCTCCAATCCATCAGAGTTCCCGGCTAGAGCAGCTTCTGAAGTTGCTAAAAAAAATATATGAACAATCTCAAGAAGCTGGAAAAATACTCGGCTAAAACCTTTGCGGTTCAAATTGAGTTCCGATTCAGCGATTCACGGATTCGCGTCATCGCTGTATTCCCCAAAGTCAACCAAGTCGTGGAATCTATCTTTTTAGCACTCAATATTCTAGGTTGCTCTCTTTCTTGTATTTCTTTTGAGACAACTTTTTCGCAATCCGCCGTTTTCGTACTTTTCGTATCTCACAAACTACAAACATACTTCCAAATTAACCGATGCGTAATCGGCGCTCAGGAAATCAAGAAGCAGCAGTGTGCGAGATTCGAATTGTTAAATTCTGTTTTTCTATGCTATATATTCGGGGCTCGCTTGCTGTCGTATCTTGTTTACTTGCATTTGGAAATCACTATCTCGAAAAAGTTCTGTTATTGAGAGTGTTCCACTTGCTGGTGTGCGCCTCTGTGTGCGTTTGCGTGTGTTTGTGCTTGTGGGAGAGTGTATCTGTGGAAGTTTACTTGCTCGCCTTTTTTACGTTTTCTTTGTGGCCATTATTCGTTTTGAAATAATCAAAATCGATAAAAAATATATATATTTTTCCTCGGTTTAGATTTGTAAGCTCTTTTCGTGTATTTGCTTATTCGTGAGCGAGTGAGCGAATGTGTTAAACAGTTGGAAACACGTCAACCGCACGGGTTTTGCACCAGCAAATGTGTATTTATATATGCAGGTAAATAATAATCAAGTCCGGCGGTGGTGGATTCTGAAGACGAAAACCAAAAGATACCTGAGAGATATCCGAAACCATGCTTTTGCCAGTTTTGACACAACAAACTCCAAAACTGGATTTTTTCTCGTTAACACGCAACCACTTCCTTATTTGTACACAAGTCTTAAATGAAAAATTTAAATTTATTATTCCCTGTTTCTGTCAGTTTCAAAATCGATTTTTTAACAATTTAGAAAATCCGCTTGGTATCAAGATATTTATGTTTGACAGGGTTTGGAAAACATATAAAAGGCAGAGGGATAAAAGTATTCACAGTTTTCTGTTAATCTGACAAAATCTACCCTGCAATACCATTCATCAGTAATTCATCAACAAATATGGCGGCGTTGTTGATAAATTTGACCTATTGATGAAATGTGGAACTGCAGGGTATTTACAATCGATGTTTGATAAAAATAACCATGTTAGTTTTACAAAAATCAAATCATTTCACATCTGACTTATTCAAAACCTACCTTTTAAGGTATTCCTGCTTCTTGGGTCCCCCAAACAAGTTTGAAAATTTTCCAAAACTGGTTTTGAGGTCAGCTGTTAAAATCAACATTTTGTACTTTCAAAAACGACTTTTGAGTAATTTCCAAACTAATTTAATATTTTCTTGTTGTTCATATCGTTTGCAGTTATTTGGAGTTTAAAAGAGTGAAAAACCTGATCCACATCCATGTTAATGCCACGCTATCTGGGCCTGAACGATAGCTCCTCGTCGTCTGGCAACCACGGACCTGCCGCTGGCAGCTCTTCCTCCCCGCCAACGACTGTGGCTGCCCACACAAAGATGCGTTTGCTGAGCAAAGTGGAGCAGAACATGCGTCAGAGCCAAGGTCAAAGCAGCCAGAGCAATTCGAGCAGCCAGGAAATCAGCCATCTCCTGAGCACGGCCGCCACAGGCAATGGCCTGGTGGGCGACGTTGACGGACTGCTGACGCCCATGCGCATTAAGGCGCATCTGTCGCCACCACACTCCGGCAGCAGCCTGAGCGGGAGCTCGGGCAAGGGCGACTCCCTGCACTCAATGAGCTCTCGGCCGGAGCGCAACCTGTGGAGCAGGGCCGAAATGCTGGAGATGCTAAGCATCATGCAGAATATGAATGCGTTGGACCAGCTGAACGACCGCAACCTGAAGAGTGAGCACGTATTTAGGCACATCGAGGAAGTAATGCGCAGCAAGGGCTACGTTAAGAAGTCCAGCATCCAGATCTGGACCAAGTGGAAGTTCCTCAAATCCACGTACAACACCACCACACGACATGGCACCGGAGTGCCCAAGGTGGTCCCGGAGGAGGTTTATCGCGTGCTCTGCAAGATGCTGCGAAACCATCACGGCAGCAGCAACAACGTCAGTGCCAGCCTCAGTGAGTGCGGCAACTCGATGGACAGCTCCAAGACCGTCGGCGAAGAACCCAAAGAGGATATACTGGGCGTGGAACATCCCATATTCGGCTTCCGTTTGGGACCCATTAAACCAGAGCCAATCGACACGGGTAAGTCACACTATGTTGCTCCTTAAGGCTAGGATTTAACCTTTTTCATACTAATCCGCTCCCTCCGAGTTAGGAGTGTTGCAAGAAAAGTTTTGATGAGAAATTTAACATAAAACGAAATCAAAAAGAAGATTAATTCTGCTCAGAGAAAAAGTAAGAGGTTATATTACCAACTGTAAACTATTATTTTTGTGTCACGTTCGCGGGGTTCTAATTATTATTTTTATCAGTAGAACTCGGACCTTCAGAGCAAACAACTGAAAAATTGGTATGCAAACGATATATGAGATTGCTTTGGAACAATATATACTCGTATATGTCAGCAGATTTCTCTGAAGAAGCTAGAAATAGTTAAATAGTTTTTTAACTAATCGGCAGATAAAAAAACCTGTTTCATAAAAGTTGCATTTAAAAAAAAAACTAAAAATATACTCACATCAATGGGTTTGTTTGAAAATTTATAAATTTTGGGTCTTTCTAACCGGCTAAATAGAGGTACATTGAATTTCGTAGTTAACTTTAGGAATATTTTGTTCAGTTGCCTTAAGTTTACTTCCAATTAAACTACCCTATATACAAATATTTTACTTTCATTTTTCATTGATATAAAATATATGGTTAGTTTAATGTTGAATTTATCTATCCGATAAATGACAGGACATTGAAAAACTTACACTATTATTTACGCGTATCTGTCATCTGTCACAAAAGAAAAAAGTTAGCTTATTGCCATTTCTCCTGCTTATAAATAACAAATCCATTTGTGCCCATTGCAGGCTATGAAACTCCGCTGAAGTCCGACATGGTATCCGAGCCGGATCTGGAGGGCTATGACTATGGAAGCGCAGATGCCACAGAGGCCAGCCACCGCGACCAGGATGAAATGCCCCATATGCCGTTTATAGTGTCAGTGAAACACGAACCGGACATGGATCTGGGCATGGACGGCACCAACACGCCGCCACCCACAGCGCCAGCCTCGCCCTCGCCGCCACCGCCGGTGGTTTTAGATGAAACCGACGATGATCCCATCTATGAATCTACGCCGGAAGCACTCCCGCCACTGCGCGTGGCATCCTTTGCCAAGGGGGACGATGAGCGACGTCCCACACACGGTATCCTACAGATCGATCGTCCGCCGCCAACTTTAACCAAGATGGGTCGGATGAACCGATCGCTTCCGCTCCAGAGCACAAGCAACATCAACTTCGTGCACCCACACAGCAAGCTTATCCTGCCCCGCAAGCAGAGCGCGAGTCCTGGCCAATCCGGATTGCGTCTTCCCAGGGATCTTAGTGTACAGCCGACGGGAAGCATGCGCATGAAGACGGTGCCCATGCGGGACACGGGATACTCGCTGCGACCGGATCGAATGATTCCCGATCTGGAGCAGGCGATGACTAGTCCCCCGCAGTCGCCTTCGTCGATGGCTTCTCTGTTAGGCCGCGGACCGCCACCAAAGTATCCGATGGCTGGACAACAGACGGGAGGTGCTTCCACTAGCAGACATGCTCACATGATGTCCTCGCACCAACTGACTCCCCAGCAGCACCAGCAGCTTCAGCCGCGAAAGCGTCGTTTGGGTCAGAGTCCGCCCATGGGCATGCCTGTGCCTGTGAAGCTGCAGCGCAGCTCCACAATGTACGAACCTACTCCGACGAAAGGCTTCCGACCGCATTCAGTGATGCCAGGAGGGGAGGAACCCAAGCGAAAGTCCGGGGAGGAGGAGTCTAAGCTACGTAAGAAGCGGCAGGAGGAACTGTTTGCAAAGGAGCTGAGCGAAATGGCAAGTGCCATGCGCTCTGCTCAGAAGGAGATGCTGGAGGACTTCTTTATGCAACAAAAGGAATTTGCGCGACGAGAGCACGACTTCCAGATGAAGCAGGACACGATGGTGATGCGGGCCTTACGCAGGCAAACGGAAGCCCTGCTGCAAACCGCCAACGAGCTGGTTGGTGAAGTTTTAGAACGAGCTAAAAGCGAGCCGGAGACTAAGGATCATGTCGTACCCGAGACCCAAATGCCTTTTGAGCCGGAAACACAGCTGAAAATTCCTGAAGACGGAGGGGGAGCTGGGGAAGCGGATGCGGATGTCGCGGAAACTGTGATGGAAGAGGATGAGTACGATGAAGAAGAGGATGAGAATGAAGGCGATGAGGAGGATGACAACGACGACGACGAAGAAGGGGACGATGGCGAAGACGATACTGACGAACATGATGTGTGCGCGGAAAGCGAAGTGGAAATGTCCACGCTAGCCTTGTCCGCTTCAGTTCCAAGCGAAGACTACTCAAACCCGGCTGAAGTCCCCGGCGAAGTCCAGTAGTCGTCGACTCATCTTCTTACCCAGCCATCCCATCCTGCCTGCTATCCCATTTCCAAGTATTACCCAAAAAATGAAAACAAAAAACCATTGTTGTTACCGATTCATTCCGATCGCATTCCTTAAGCTATATATACTATATAGTAGATTCCTAGATCCAGACCCGCGCATCGTTAAAAGACTTGATTACATTTAAGCATATTAATACATAAACAAATCCTAAACATAATTTAAATATTTATTGTTCATCGACCGTCTAAGCCCCCAAAGTGCTGTAACGTTGCTGAAACAACACACAATATGATAAATAATACAAATAAATATGTACATTAACTGAAGAGAATTGAATTCGAGGCGGGGGTAAGTAAAAGTTGGTGCTGCAATGATTCTTTTCTTTTAATTTCGATTTTGTCAGTGGCGCCAGCTTGCTCGCAGTTGATTATATAAAAAACTTCTGGTTTAGATTAAAAAATACAAGACCTATACATTGTCAGAATCAAAACTTTTTACATATTACGTCGGGCCCATTTTTCATTTATAAAAAACTCAACATTGTAAACTAATTTTAATTTCCTAACACGAAAATTATTTAATATTGCATTAGTTCACAAGAAACAAGTTAGGATTTACAAACTGAACCAAAAAAAGAAATACAATAAAAATCGAGGAGAGTAAAGCGTCCTAAATCGATCTTACTGGCTAGGATTTTTACGAAAAAGTGTAGTTTTTAACTAAACATTAAATAGAAACTAGCTTAAAACGACAATCAGCGCGAGTGGTGGTGCACTAAACTAGCTAATGCCCATATTGTGTGTGCTCTTTGCTGCGCTTGCCTATGGGTTAGTGTACTCATATATACTCTCCGCCGATTTGAATGATCGGTAAACGCCTAAAGCAAAGTGTTAGCAGCTAGTGTTTATATTTTACAATTACCATTACGACCCCGCCACGCCCAGTGTGTTGCATCCCAGCATTTAGTCGGGCCGATAGATGGGCGTTTTGGGTATAAATTCAATTAAAATAACATACTCCATCATGGAATTGGAATCACATTGTTGCTTATGCAGTCGCCAGTGCAGGCCCAGCTTATGATATAAATGATTATTCTCCCATTCGAACAGTTTGTCCAGAGTGAGTTGTGTCTATAAAGGAGATAAGCGCATGATTAACTATTTTTATTAGGTATATATTTGAACTTACGCGTTTGCTGAGACAGATGACAGGCCAGAGCGAGCAGCCGAGCGTGCAGCAACAGCAAACACAGCCGCAAAAGAGCCACTTGACGTTGACGGGCAGGGATTTCTTCAGTACCCCATTTATGCGGCCCACTGTCGCCTTGAACTCCTCGGGAGCGACACGGGACAGCAGACCGCAGGGGAACTCGACGTTGAAGCGGTTGCTCAGGCCAAAGCTGTGAATCGAGAAGGGAAAACAGTGAGGTAAGAAATTGTAATTGACGTGTCAATGCATTTATTCTGCCCTGTATCGGAAGCTCTTATGCAATACGTAAATAATTGGCAGCTGAGAACAAACCAACGCCATCGCTTAAAGACAAAAAAAAAAAAAAATGGGGTCAAGCGGTATCAATACCGAAGTAGGGTCTACACATATGTCATGACGAAAATAGGTTTCGTAAAGAGCCTTGAACTACATTTCCGCTGCTCCAACTAATATATTTCTCGGTAAATAGTGCGCTGTATGCACGCCAGAGGTCAAAGTATATGTGTCTGTCTTTATATTTATATACGAATTAAAATAACTCAAATTACTAAACTTAGCTTCTTATCATTTCTTCGTAATGTCTTGATATCTTGATCAATATACTTTTAGAATTCTGATTTAACCCAAGGTAAGTTTGAGAGTTTATATTGCAACTGCAAATGGAACGACCCAAGTTAAGCGCAGATAACATTGTGTTCGCCTCTTTCAATTGAGTGGCACTCCAGTATCTGCACTCTCCTTTTGTTCCCTTTATCGCTTGTTTACTTACACCGTCATGTTGCCCGCGCCTCGGATGATAATGGGCTCGGGCACAGGCGCCACCGTCTGGTCCTGGAAGTGCTCCAGGTCCTCCAGCTGCTCATCCTCGTATATGGCGTCAAAGTCGGAGAAGGACATGGTTGGCGGATGTGTGTGTGATGTGTGCTGCCGTGGATTGGCGATTTAAACGCTGAAACAGGTGACGAGACGATGGCTGGGGGACAGAGAAGAGCAGCGGGCGCTCCAGCTGTGCCGTGTAAATGGTCAAAACATGTTTGGTGGCTGCCGTTTCTGGTGGGGATTAGATGTGTGGCGGTGTGCCTCCTGGCAGTGACTTCCTTGATGCTTGTTAGTTGTCGCAGATACCCTTCTGTGCTTCTTTGTTGACGGCTGCAGCTACTTCCGCCATTAACGTTGACGTCTGCGGCGTTCTGGAATGATGCGGGATGACGTCTTCCTTCCTCTCTGTTGACGCAGATAGGTGGGTGGCGGCGGGGGGTGTTGGAGTATAAATAAATTGCATATTAAAACACAATAAATGCAGTCTGAAGTATATGGGGGGCGCACACCGCGTTTTGCAACACTGTCCCTTGTCTGCATTGTTGTTGCTGCTGCTTTATAGGTGAGAGGGGGAGGTGGAATGCCTCCAACACAAAGAAAAGCTAGCCAAAAGTTAGATTCTTGTGTTGCAGACCCGAAAAGCCCTATTTCCACTCATTAGAGTGCAAAGCAGCAGCAACAAATGTTTTGTTTTTTTCCCACGCACACACACTTCCAAACGAAATGCACACACACCTTCTGCAGGTCTTTGCGTATTTCGCAATCACTTTTTCTCCACCAGGCAACGTAAATCTATTTTAGTGAGCGCCAGCCGACCCGAGCTCTGGTTTTTCCAGTTATTAACACTCTTTGATTATTTAAACACGGGACCTGCGACTTTAACACGCTTTCTGCGTTTTTTTTTCGAATACGAAAATAGAATTTCCAGCTCGCTGCTGAATTTGTTGTTGCACGACTGCGACGAACAGCTGGCAGCTGTGCTCTGGCCAGGGCTGCCAGACCGGTGTACAAGTGGCAGCCCCAATTTAAATGACAGGCTAATGCAAGGGTAATATTATTGATTTATTAATATTATCTAAATAAATAAGTTACTTGTATGTATAAAATACATAGAGCGATAAGCTTAATCTAAACAAGACAAATTCGACGGATTAGCAACTGAAACAACATTGCAATATAGCTTAATTTCGAGTATAAAATAGCTCTAGCGTGAACGAGAAGGCATATTTGAGTTGGGATTTGGGTTTCTTCGGAATCTCCGGGCCCTGGTTACTTCTTCTTGGCCGCACTGGGGCTTGTGGATTGGAACACCGAGGAGGCGGACATCAGGTTCTCGATGTACTGTCCCAGCACTTGGTTTTCGGAGCGCAGCTTCAGATTTTCTTCCTTGACGGAGTCTACGCGTTGCGACAGGTCGTCCAGCGTATTCTGCAGCTCCAGGACCTGGGTGATGAGCCGGGCCTTCTCCTCCCGATCGTCCTGGGCCATTTCCATGGTGTCCAGCGAGTTGTGGGATGAGTCCGGAGTGGAGCTCCGGTTGGTAAAGGAGGAGCGCAGAGAGTCCATAGACCGGCCGCTGGGCATGTGCAGCGCCGTCGTTGGCTCGTCATCGTGGATCATCACTGCATATTTTTTTTTGTTTTGTTTTTGGAAACAACGGTTAATGATAACATCATCACTGGGCTTGCCCTCTCCCACTCTCATAAAATTTCATGGCTCTCACCCTGTGGATCCTCGTCCATGTTGGGAATGCTGTCGTCATTGTTCAACAGGGACATGGTGGGCAGTGTAGGTTGATCTCTCTGGTTGATAAATGCTGTCTAAAAAACGTTTGTTAAATTGTCGCGTTAATTGGGACGAAGAAAAAGAAAAACTACCACTTTGTCTGTTTAAGGTTAGGCAACACTGGCGGGGCGCTGCCGTTGTTTTTTAATGGCGGGGTTTCCCAACACTGCGCTGTGGCATAAGTTTAAAAGGAAGAAGCAGCATCATTAATGCGTTCTTTACACAAATATTTCAAAGTAAACGACTCGGGAAAAACAAAAAGCATAAGGTAAATAAGTCATTAACTTTTTATCCGTTTTTCTCCAGAACAGTTTTAAGTCTTAACTGTTTCGTTTAATTTGAGCAACATCATTCGCAACTGTTTGTAAAAACACAAATACTTTTATCTTAAGAAAGCTTAGTTATAAAAATAACTATATTCACCATTAAACATTTACATTTAAGGATCTATTTCTCGCAGATGTAAACAAAGGCATAGTTTTATATCCGACTTTTCAAAATAACCGACAGCAGGCGCACACAAATCGGGGCAGAGTTGCCACCTGAGCCGTTCGATCATAGAAATTAAAATACACACATGCTTTTGCAGTTTCTAATATCGCTGGACACAACGCGCCCGATTCCCAAGGAGTGCGGATTATCCCGAGTTGAGCGCTAATTAAGCCACTTCAGATTGAATTCTCGAAAATTGAGTGGGATTCGCGCAGAGTTTGTGGCAGTTTTAGTTGGTATTCGTTTTCGCACAGAGTACGCCACAATTTGGCCTGCGAGGTCGAACTCATTTAACACCCTCGCATTCACCGTTCAATCGAACGGAAGCGACAGGTAAGCATCTTATCCCGCACAGAAGTGTCGGTAATTCCAATAACATCCCAAATGTATTTCATTGCAGCTGCTGCCTCTGCCTGAGCATTGTCGCATCCTGGCTTCCGTCTCCGTCGATGCTGGACATTTTGATTCGCTCCGCGGGAATTAAGGAGCTGTTTAACGGTAAGCCAACTGTTGGATTCTGGGTGTCCGAGGGGTATGCTTTCTGAAAGCGAAAAATCTGAGGCTGTAGGTTCCGTGGTTCTCCACAAATCCCGACCAGTTCTTCCGAACCCAAAGATAAGAAGTTTATGCTCTGGGGGCCTTGTGACACCACCAGCTACGTAACATGGACGACAGAGACTGGGATTTTGTTTATGGTAATTGAATTGAGGGGGTGTCTAATGGGGAGCATCAATGCCTTGGCAAAGCTATAAATAAGGGCAAGTTATTTTCGAGATAATATAAATCTCCATACAGCATAACTAAAAATGGTATCAAAATTCAATATGTATCCGGTGTGACCGCAGCCAGGCAACCAGAAAATACTATATAGCCGTGGGCAAATGTCAAAAATGGCGTTTCGCCAATTTCAGAGGAGTAATAAAAAACGTAGATCATGTAATTAAGACGATTAATTAGGTGTTTAACCTTTGATTTCTTAGTTATTACTTACTATGAAGTTATTATTTACTAGAAGTTTTTGTTAGCTTTTACATATGTTCAAAACAAATGTATTGCTACAACAGTGGAAAATCTTATCACCTTGCCATTAATTTTCTAAACTGCAGTCTTTTAAGATGTATAATAAGGTAACTAATCATTAACTAACTTAAACATTTTTTACAGTTGATTGGAATTGGCAAAATAACCGTGCAGAGTTTAAAAATAACAAAGGCAACGGAACTGCCCATTTGCGAATTGAAAAAAATACTACTGTCTGGTATAATACCAAATCAGTAAATATGCATAAATGTGTGCAAATAAACGCGCGAAAACTATAACTTTAACTGAAAACTTTATATACGCAGTTCTTTAAGCAAGTGTAAAAATTGTATAAAAAAGATTGAATTGTAAATAACTAAAAGGTGAATGAAAACAGTGAAATCAAGGTATCACTCGGCGGAAAATTGTGAAAACAATACAGAAAAAAATACCAACCCCCGGGCTGCGGAGTGTGTTAAAATGCCAGAAACTTTTGTGCGCCTCAACGTCCAAAAATTGTAGTTACGAAAACGAGACGCGAACGTAAAAAAAGAAACTCTTATTCTTACATCTTTCCTGTTTTCCGGCTGAAAACTAAACTTAGAAAGTGGATTTAAGTAAAAGGATATCACCATGTTGCCCTTGTCCTTGGCTAGTGAGGAGGCCAAGCAGATGCAGCAGCAAGCCAGGCGCGAGATGGCAATCACCGTGTCATCATTGTCGTCCTCCGGCGGCGGCGGCAGTGTCGGCGGCCAAAGTGCCGCAGGAAACAGTGTCCTGGCAATAGGGCCCCGAAAAGAGGAGGTTCGCTTCGTTCCCCTCTCCTCGATGGCGGGCAGCAAATCCTGCAACATCACCTTCAGCAATATCCAGCCAGGCACCACTACTGGTGTCCCCCACCAGATCCAAAGCACCACCTTAAAGTCCAAACTGACGGCGGTGAACGTAGTGCCGAAAACATTAAACTCTGGAACCGTGACAGGCGGAACAACTACGGGTTCTGCTCCCCTTTTCCAGCTAGTGCCATCGCCCAACAATCCCAACCAGCCACTGGTTGCCATTTTGGCGCCCCCAAGGAAAACCATAGGAGGAGCAGGAGCAGTCCCAGGCAATGCCAAGCCAGTGGTAATCCGTTCAGGTCCCGCACTCAACAAGGCCCAACTCACCATACAAAATGGCATAGCTACCATGACGACAGCTCCGGCTCCGGCTCCCGCTCCAGCCGCAGTCGCAGCAGCAGCAGGAACCAGTGGACCAGCACCTAGTAGATCGCTGCTTGCTAAATCAGAGCTTC